>BCKF01000002.1:1496508-1556906 GCA_001600515.1 Yarrowia sp. JCM 30694
ACGCTTCAGCTCCATACGAGCAGCTGAACGCTTCAGCTCCATACGAGCAGCTGAACGCTTCAGCTCCAAACGAGCAGCTGAACGCTTCAGCTCCAAACGAGCAGCTGAACGCTTCAGCTCCAAACGAGCAGCTGAACAGCTCCAGACAGAACACACCATACAGAATTCTCAATACACAAACATTTCATGCACTACTATTAATTTAAGAAAAACTCTTACAGGCACAGTAACCATACATTAGCCAGCTATGGCAGATTCTTAACAGCCATCAGCAACTCAGCATTAAGACTATCGTTTAAGGTCCTGTGTATGCTGCCTTACCAAGAGAGCCTTAGCAATTGTAACAAGACACAGGGCAGCACTTTGTGACAAAAACTGACTACTATAGCAAGAAATGTATATCCTAGTGATAAATCAGCACAACCAACAATTGGCTATGTCTCATTATTTTCACGACAGGTCAATACATTCAAATTAACCCATCCATGCCTTATCTTCTAGCTAGATACAGCAGCTGCCTCAGCCCTCCACCTTAATCTGACTGTTGTTCCAACACGCTCCCAAGTCTGTAAGCCTGAACACCAGAGTCTTGTGACGTCTAGCTAGAATACAACGCACTACAACCATAGCTACAACTCCAATATCAAAAGAAAATCTGTATGTATATACGAAGTACCTGCACATCGGTACATATTCTTGGGTACCAATCGCTTCGCTCTTGGTACTCTCAGCTAGTCGCTACGCTCCTAGCTGCATTAGCCAACCTCGCTTCGCTCGGTTGACTAATGATCCCCCCTCTCCACCTTATCCCAATCCGTACTCAAACTCGTACCTCCACTCTCCACAAAACTCTTCATCATCGCCCTTCTCGTATCATCATCTGCATCAGCATACAACGCTTTGAAAAAGTCATCCGGGTTCTCAGAGTTCAAGTCATCATCCGAATCATCTTCAATCTGAATCTTGGACCAGTCTTTAGCAGGAACCACATCATTAGTAGACGACTTGACCCCCACCTCCAAAGCAGGCCAGTTTCCAGACGTCTTTTTGCGCATCTGGATCTCCAGTTTCGTAGGATACACCTTCTCCTGCACCAGTTCCGGTTCAATGGCTCCATGCAGATTCACAGTTTTGACAAACGACTTGGAGGCGTCGGTTTTGTTGGTAAACGTCACGGTGAAGTTGTGGGTTGTAGCTTCAACGGAAGCAGAGTAGTTGGCCAAGTCAGGCACATACAGGTATGCATTGATGTGTGTAGGAGTCTGAAAGTGGTCAATTGTGATTTTTGGCGTAGCAGAGGTGGTAGCTGGAGCAGCTGGAGCAGCCACAGGAGCTTGAGAAGCAACTGCATTACCACCAATAGAAGGCCATTTACCTGGAGTTGCTTTAACCAGTGTAAAATCGACCTTCGTACCGTAAATCTGCACTGAAGACTCGCTAGCAACAATCGGAGCGTATAAGTTCACACTCCAAGTATACATGTTGCTACTGATACTCAGGGAGGTGTTCTGGATATCGATTTTGGCCGTTTTGGGAGTGTTTTTCCGGTAAACAGACACGGTGATTTTCTCGTTTGACTGGAAAAAGTCCGTTCGAAGGTCCTCCTTGGGGCCAGGAATGTGCACTGAAGAAGCCAAATTTGTAGCCAGATCGGAATCAGGCTTAGATTCAAATTTGAACTCCGAAGTAGGAGCCTGGAAGGTTGTTTGAGGAGGAACAGGGTTAGATTTGGGCGTAGGAGTAGCGGTAGGAGCAGGAGCAGGAGTTGTTTTGGCAACAGGATCAGTCTTCACCACAGGCTTAACCTCAGGTTTCGACTCATTGGCATCCTTCCAGACATAGGAAATATCGATATCTGGAATCTTGGTCACATCAGCCGTATCACCCGATCCCGCACTCATGCCAATCTTGGCTTTCCACACAGGAATCGTCCGCTCCTCAGGATTAGCCTCTTCGGCAAAGTCCACACACTTCTTGGCAGAAGCATTGTCTCCCAAAGAGACAAAAGTCACAGCACGTCTCATCTGAGCCTTTCCAAGCATCTGCGCATCTTTCTGAACCGAGGCTAGTCGAGTAGCTCTATCTGCGTCTCTCAAAGCAGCCTCCTTTTTGCCCAGTCGAAGTAGGGCAGTAGACCGCATCAAAAAGTGGTCGGGGGTGGTTTTTTTCGGGTGATCTTTCATAAACACGTTGAACAGCTTGACGGAGTCCACATAGCGTTTTTCGTCAAACGCCTTGAGCGCCTGGTCCGCCATTTTTTTCGTTTGTTTGTTGTAGTGATGTATCGAACAAGGTGTTCTTTGGGGGTTGAGGCAGGTGGTTGGTAAACCATATGCATGTTGGGTCATGTGATGGGGGTGGACTAGGTCACGTGACCAGAGGGGGATATGGGTGATTAATTAAGCTGAAACGAGTTTATAAAGGCTGGTATAATGGAGAATGATGAGATATGTGACTTCTTTGGCAATTTTGAAAATTTCACTTTTTTGACATTTGCCTGAATCGAACTGGGGAGCTGAGGGGAAATAGAAAGTGATGTAACTTACGTAATATTGGTCCTACAGAGCTGGGATTTTGACTGGGGGTTCTACACAGCTCAATATACCCCCTGTCAATAGTACAGCTCAATCGGAGGGATATAACATGCTATCTTAGCAACATTTAGTTTTGTTGGGGGTTCGTGAACTTTAGATTGTCACTGTGGTAATCTCAGATCTTTAATTGTGCCATTACGCAGGTGGCAAACCAATACCAAATCTTCTCTATCACTTCCCAAAGTCACAATACCCAAATTTCACTATCTTCCAACGGCTTAGTCATCACCAACCTTAACACATTTAACCTCTCCATGCATGACGATACATGATGGAGCCAAAAAAATATTTCTCCTCTATAACGACTAATATTGAAAAATGTCTGAAAACGATACCAAACCCGTTGAGACTAATGTTGCTCCTGCCGTGGCATCTGCCGACGCAGCTGCTCCTCCTATGGACTCCCTCATTCTCGACGCTGGACCTCTCATCACCCAGTCCTACCAGACCCTTCACAACATGGCTCTCCATTTCTACACCACTCCCTCGGTCATCACCGAGTTGAAAGACGACAATGCTCGTAACAACCTGTTGCTGTGGGGCGATCGACTTGAGATTCGACAGCCCAAGGCTGCTTCTGTGAAGGCTGTGTCTGATGTTGCTCGATCTACTGGTGATTATGGAGTGCTGTCTTCCACTGATATCGCTCTGATTGCTCTTGGATATGAGATTGATGTGGAGCTTCACGGAGGTGTGGAGCACTTGAAGAAGGCCTCTGAGCGAGTTCAGGAAGAGCTTGCTCGAAAGGGAGACGAAGAGAACCGAAAGAAGGAGGAGAGAGAGGCTGCTGAAGCTGCTGAAGCTGCTGAGGAAGAGCAGGAAGAAGAGGAGGAAGAGGATGATGGATGGGAGACTGTTACCAAGAAGGTCAAGCCCGTGCGATCTCAGACCAAGAAGATTGGAGGATCTACGTTTTACGGAAACTCTGGTCTGACTCAGCCTGCTAAGGAGGACAAGCCTGCTATTCCCTTTGAGTACGATAGTGAAGATGATTCCGATGGAGGAGAGTGGATTACACCTGATAACCTGATTGAGTCGCTGCAGAAGGACGCTGGACAGGTTCTGGAAGATGATGCTGAGCCCGAGCATATTTTGGCTGCCACTTCTACCGGTGATTTCGCCATGCAGAACGTTATCCTTAAGATGGGTCTTGTTCTTGTGAATGCTACCAACGGACGACAAATCAAGCAGATTCGAAACTCCATGCTGCGATGCCACGGATGTTTCCATCTCATGGCTTACCCTAAAGATGGCTCTGTCAAGCACTTTTGTCCCAAGTGTGGAGGCAACACTCTGTTGAGATGTTCCGTCACTGTTGGACGAGACGGCAAGATCCAGGTGCATCTCAAAAAGAAGATGAACTGGTCGTCGCGAGGAAACAAGTACACACTGCCTGTTCCTCAGTCGAGAAACTCGCGAAAGCAGCGACAGCCTGAGTTCAATGATGTTCTGCTCAGAGAGGACCAGAAGGAGTACGCCAAGGCTCTCAAGAGTGACGACTGGAAGAGACGACAGAATGAAAAGATTCTGGACCACTGGGTGGGAGGTGGATCTGCGGAGAATGTCATGTCGCCTTTTGCTGCTACAGGTACGGCCAGAGAGGCTACTAGACATACGGGAGTGAAGGTTGGACGGGGGAGATATGTGAATAGTAACAAGAAGAATAAGAAGTAGCGAACCAACGAGTGCGAAGCACGAGTTGGTGAGCGCGGATATTCAGCCGAGGCGACGAGGTTAAACATAGAGTGCGAAGCACGATGTGTTTATAACGAGTAACGCCGAGGCTTGTGGACTATCCAGGAGGACGTTGGACAAAAGATTTATAAAAGAGTAATGCATGGTTAGAATATTAATATGACACCGTAGGCACAGACTTACCAATAGCAGTGCTCCAACATAGGGCTGTTGGTTGTGCGGTAAAGACGAAGAACGGTATGATGTGTTTATAACGAGTAACGCCGAGGCTTGTGGACTGTTCAGAACATTTGAGGTAAAAATTATAAAGAGTAATGCATGGTTAGAATAATTATATGACAGTAGAAATAGATCAATAGCAAGCAGTACAACCCAAGACAGTTGCCATCTGGTAAAGACGAGTTACGCTGAGGCTTCTTGATACTAGGAGAGTAATAGACAGTAAAAGCGATGTAGAATAAGCTAGTTAGGCGATAAGATAAACCTCTCTATAGGTACGGTAGCTATATATTCAGCCAGTATTGGTACGGTACAACTTATGACAGCTAGCTGGGTTACTCGGTTAAGACAAGAATGATATATTTACAACAAGTGATAACAGCCACAATAGACGTGTACGCTACAGAGCAGTAGCTTGTATTTAATAGCAATGTGATCTAACCTGCTTCATGTCTTAACCGTCGTGCTCTCTCTGCTTAGACACTTCAAGCAGAACGGTATGATGGTCAGTGTTAAGGTCACCTTCATAAAATTAGACACTAGCTAGCTAATTAATGTATATAGATAGGTGTCCTGTTTGTACGTCGTCAAAAACCAATTTGTATAAAATTTAATGTATAGATAGGTGTCCTGTTTGTACGTCGTCAAAAACCAATTTGTATAAAATTAATAGCATTCCTGTGCCTTACGAAGATATCCCTTTATGAAATATATATTCAACTCCAATAGTCATGGCTACAAACTTATAGCTACAGCACTCAGCTTACTGCTAACCACCCATCTAAATTCACCCACCATAGCTACGCTTAATATAGTCTAGCCACCCACTCACTCATGACAATGCAATAATAATACAGATAATAATTTATATACTCTAGGAGGAGGGCGCGTCAGTGGTCTCCGAAGTTGCCTCAGAAACCTCCTCAGCAGCTTCCTCAGTCTCCACCTCCTTCTCTTCAGAGGCAACCTCCTTAGACTCGTTCACTTCAGAAACGACTTTGTCATTTCCTTCTTCCACCTCGGAAACGACTTCGTCGTTCCCTTCGGTGACCGTCATCATCGCCCTCCTCACCTCCTCCACACACCCCTCTGCAAACGTCAACAACCTCTTAATACACACCAACCACTGTCTCGTATCATCATTGACAATATGAGCCACCTGTTTCGAGTTTCTCGCCGACGCAATAGTTTTATTCTGCGACGCTCGAGCGTGAATACCAATAGACGCCACTCCTACAGGCCAACAGGCGTTTCCAATGCACAGCTTCAAGTACACATCATACGCCTGATGATGCTCCTCATGCTGAACATGGTACATGACTTTGGACAGCATGGCGAGTACTTCATCTTGAAGAGCGTTATTTCGCAACAACACCATCAGCGACGATAACGACGACTGAGTCTCTGCGAAAATCGTGTCTGCCACATCTCCCTCTTTACCCTCCTTTTTCTCCAGAGTACCTTCCCATTCACTCAGCAGACGAGCCAGAAACACTCGCAGCTGTGTCGTCAGTTTGTGTTTCGTCTCTGTGTCCCTCGTGGCATCTTTCTGTGTCGCCACGTCACTCCATTCGATCCACACGTTGGTCTTTGCGTCCTTCTCAGCCTGTTCAGCCACTGACAGTTGAGGCAGTGTATCTGGTGCCTCAGTTCTTGCTTTTGTGTCGCACTTCGCCACCTTCTTCTTCTCCTCCTCCTCTTCAATCCGGGCCCGCTTCTCCTGCTGCTCCTCCTCTCTGTCCAAATCTCGCTGTCGTTTCATCTGCTTCAGCCGTTCGAGCCGCTTGAGGTCGTCTGAGCTTTCTGTTTGTGTCTGAGGCGTTTTGGAGGCTGTGGGGGCATAGTTGTAGCCTGCCGAGGCGGCTCCGCTCTTCTTTTTCGAAATCTCGCTCTGAATCAGCGCTGCAAAGTCCATGTTCAGAGTGTCGTGTGGAGGTGAAATTTGGAGAGATAAAAAAATGGATGCACGCTAAGACGCATTCATGCAGCCTGCATAATTTCTCCGAACTTTATCCGACGTGGAGCTGAAGACGGAAGGCTTCTGGAAGGTCGGTGATTAGTGATATTTTAATCGAGAGAAACGATACTGGTGTGTTACTAATATCCTTACGTAAGTAAGAAAAAAACCACAGTATTTGGTTGTGTTTTCGGGCAGTTTGAAGAGCTCTTCGTTAATTGCTTTTTGTTAACGGATCGTAACTACATTTACGCTTTGTTGGGTGAACTAGATGAACTCAAACTAAAGTTTGTGTCTTAGTTGGTAAAGTTAAGTAAATGGACACTACAGAAGAGTCCCTTAATCTCGCCCAAAAGTGGCCAAAATGCTTCATAATTGAACTCACATACTCCTATGTCCTCCCTCATTCACATAAACCACACGTCTCACTTCCCCCACTCCTGGCGCCTAAAATTTGCTCGACACAAGTAAAGTTCTTATGCAGCTCGGGTCAACGGCGATGGAACTTTCATTGGCGCTAGAGCAAGCAGTGTCTTAGTCAGCTGGAAAGCGATTAGAAAGCCGTATTCTGCTTAGTCATATTAATACTGTCATTATAACTGTCACGTGAGACACCACCAGTTTCTACTATATCAACTGCTGCAACTGATCGACAAAGCGTCGGGAAAAAACGGAGCAACGGAGTTTGCCGAGAACTTAACCGAATGCTACTGTAGAATTTTGTTTTGTGTGAGAGGGTGGTGGTGTTTTGGGTGTTCACGGATTGTACATGTGGTAAAATTATTGTGGAAAATCCTGGGAGCATTTAGGAGAGTTTTGAAAATGTCAGGTTCGATTTTGTTAGAATTTGTTATACTCAGGTTTTTTAGATAAGGATATTGTTAAGATTACCTGACATTTTTATATCTATCCTAGACGCTCCAGTATCCATCCAAACACAGATCCAAGACCATCAGTCGACTCCCCTGGTGAAGGAGATTACAACAAGCGATTGAAAAGTCCTACTGAGTATGTTCTCACCCACAATGGTACAGGCCAAAACAGCACCCCCAGTCGTGCGGCTCGTTAATTCGTTTCCAGATCTGACCTGTCAGCTCATTATAACTCCGGCCTTGTTTATATTTTAATTCCGTCATGCCTTAAATACACATAAATAGTAATTTATTGCCTAATTATCAGAATCCTGATACACATCAGGTCTTCCAGTTCGATACGGCAACATCTGATTTCAATTTCCCCAAGACTCTTGGTCAAAATTGTTCTCTCAATATGAAGAGCCAGTTGATCTTCATCTTCCTCATCACATTGTTATCTCCAAATATCCACTCTTCAGCCCATCCAGAGGGCTTAGATGTCAATATCTTCCTCTTCCACCTGGTGGAATCTGTTGTTGAAAGCTGCGGTTACTTTCTCAGCTGTTAAAGTCTGAGCTCTGACAGTAACATAGTCCTTGTTGAAGGCAGTTAGGTAATGATCATGGCTGGGGAAAAACTCTTTCTGTGTTTCCGTAAAGGGGATTATCAAGTCATTTCTCAAATGAGGCAGTAGAGCATCCAGAGGTTGACAGAGATAATCCACTGCAGGAGGAATAATCGCAGTCTCTACTCCATTTTTGAAACAAGCCCGACGAAAGTCAGCAGTGCAAAAAGCACTTTTGGGGTTGTGGTTCATCACCAACAGGTGTTTCTGGTCGTCTGGAAACTTCCTTAACTCCCTCTGAAACACTGCTCTCAGCCATGTGACAGTGATGAGATACGTAGGTTCAGCTCCTATGGCCTCTTCTGCTCTGAATTCAACAGGTTCGGGATCGAAGAATATATCTAGAGAAATGAGTTGGCTTGGTTCTCCATCGTGGATGATAATAGGAGAGATTGAATGACCGTCTGAACATACTACTTCGATACAAGTAGTGACTTTTGGAGTCTGTTGGTGGTTTCGTTTTAGTTCAGAGTAGGTCAGGTTAGATTTTAGACCTGATCTGGTGTCATCTGTAGTGATAGTAAACTCGCCCATGTTCCAGATAATGTAGTCTTTATACTTGTCTCCATTGAGAGTATCCATAAAGAGAGCAATATCAGTTTCCGAATAAGAGTCCTCCATTAAACCGAGTTTCAAAGTCTCTACTTCCAACTGTTCTCTGTACTTTTCTCTAAACCCAGCTAACCACCTTGTACCTATCACAATCTCTTCATCGTCAATATAACTAGAAGCCATTTTAAAGATGGCCTCGTTAGGAGGAGGTAAGCCTACAGCTGATTGGGTAGTGATAAATTCGAGGATTTCGGATTCTTCACTTTCGGTTAGTTGACGAGGAGGAGTGATGTAGATACGATGGAGGAAGGTAGGAAAAGGGATGTTGTGGATACGAGCTGCTTCTCGGGCTGGAGTGCCTGAAGAGAAGAGAGAAAAGGCGGATTCGAGGGAGGTGAGGGTATATGTCATTGTGAGGGTTGCGAACGAGTTTTGAGCAATTGACGAAGTCAATTGTGAGAAAAGAGAGAGTAACTACCGAGCGATGACGGTGGTAGAGCTGAACGATAACTGTTTGTCTAAGTTGTAGTGAACTAATGTTTGATGAAGTCACCAGACAGTCAATTGGAGATAGACAGAAGGGTATCAAAAGTCACACTTGATAGCTTAAGGGTGATGTTGAATGCAGGTAGACAGAACAGTTCCTTATTGATAGTTTGGAGGGACTTCAATTGTTATCGAAGTTTGAGATCTCAGTTTCGAAATCAGCTTGAGAGTATCGAGGGTGATAATGAGACATGACGCGTGCTAAATAATATCCCCTAAACTCAACGCGTGTCTCACGCTAAGGGTCGAGGGTATATGTCAGATGTGGGAATGAGAATTGTGGGTGATAATCTGTATATGGAGTGTTTTTATGACATCAGGTCAATCTCCAGAATATTTGAAGTACAGCTGTACAATTCCTATATCTCCAAGACCTCTGTAGCGTCAGCTAGAAACCTACTTCTGATGTCTCATTTAGTTACTTCTCCCAACAAATATAGTTGGAATCTGTCCACTAAATGGAAACGTTGATATCGGACTCATAACTGCTATATTTGATTCAATACTTTGGAAAAAAAATTTAGATACCTCTCTATTTCTGTTTCGAATTTGTATTATTCGATACTATGCCTATTCCCTCGTAAAAACGCATTCTAATTCCCAACGACAGCAATTCAAAAGTACCTGTTTCAGTCCTCTGAGAATCACGTGACCTATATTGCCTGATAAAGAGTCATCAGTATACCTAGTTACCACTTTAAAACACCCGTATAATCTCCGGGAATACCGTCAAAAACGCATTTGAAAATCTCGGCACGTGACTTTTTTAGCCCTTTATAACGGTCCAACGCTTTTTAGACCTTCAGTGGTTACGGCCATATCTTGGTGAAAATACGGCTTCCCGTCCGATCAGCCATAGTCAAGCACCAGAGAGCCTAGTTAGTATTGTAGTGGGAGACCATACGAGAATCCTGGGTGCTGTAATCTTTTTGAAAAATAGCGAAGCGGTTTTTTTTGCTAGCCTGCAGAGCAGTACTAAATTTTAAGAACAGGCATGGCTCTGCAATTGTGTTACTTATTTTCAGCCTCATTTTTGCTCACATCTCATGACCCTCTTCATTAGGGTGGTGATGTTACAGATGCAGGTAAGAAAATGCCACACCAAATTACTGCTTTAGGAAAGTGATGGAGATTGGAAACAGAATAAAGGTGAAAAGGTTTGTGGGATTACTAAGCAAGTGTATGCTATGGACTCTGTCAAATATCTACTATCTGCGAGGATCCAAATTTTTCATTCACAGCAATCTCCATAATACAGTTTACTTGGGGTTACTTGGGAGTATCAAGTAAGAAGCATATTCTTCTTTAAATAGAGTACTCAAAACACTCCATTCAACAGCCCCCACAGACCTCACACAGCAAATCCAAGACTACCCCCAGATAGCTCTCCTCCCCAGCTGTCCAACCATACCCTAACAACCCCCCTACCTCACCTCCACCTCCCTTTAGAGCACTTCCCTTTTACCACGCCTAACTTAATAAAGTTCACGCATGCATATCATTCTCTGGCCGCCACAGGCTCTCTACCTCCACAACATGAACGTCAAAAACGAGGTCAAAGCCGAAGAGGACGTCAAGTTCACGCCGCCTCCTCTGGACGGCGAGGACGGGTTCGATTTGGACATGGCTGGTCTTGAGGACCGAGTTTGGCTTGTTCGGCTGCCTAAATTTCTGGTCGACAAATGGAGTCATCTCGATGAGCACACAAACAAGCGGCTGGGTCAGGTGCTGATCAAGGAGAACAGCGGCGCTCCGGGCGAGAAGCAAAAGGTGTCTTTGCGGCTGAGTGACACCCCCGAAAACAGCGAGATTCCCCATGAGTACGAGTTGGATATTGTGAAGGAGGTGGTCAACAACACGTTTGTGTTCACCGAGAAGGATCAGGAGAAGAAGGACGAGAAGGCTGCTGCTCCTGCGGCATCATCTTCGTCTGCGGCATCTTCTAGTTCAGCTGGAAAGGTCACCAAACCCTCGGCTTTTCCCTTTGCTCGAACGATCCCCAAGAAAACCACCCTGGCTGGCCGGGTTATCCACGAATGCACCGTTGTGCCATCGCTCAAGGACGCCAACTACAAAAAGGTGATTCAGAAGCGAAAAGAACGGCTGCAGCAGCCTCCTGCCGCCAGAGTTACCCTGCTTACCGATCTTCCTGGTGTGGTGGCGTCGTCAAACGCTCCAAACCTGCGTGGACACGGCTCGCAGTCGCATTTCATGAAGGCGCCCAAGAAGGACTTCAAGCTGGACGGCAAGGCTGTGCGAATCGAGCGATCTGCACTCCTGGATATTCTCTTCAAGCTGTTTGAAGAGTACCCTTACTGGTCGTTGAAGGGTCTCAAGGAGAGAACCAAGCAGCCAGAGGTGTATCTGAGAGAGGTGCTGGATTCCATGGCGGTGTTGAACAAGAGTGGACCGTACGCTATGAAGTACTCGCTGCAGGCTGAGTATAAGCAGTTGTCCAACCAGGGAGGAGCTCAGGATGAGGATGAGGCGGATGATGATGATGAGGATGTGGAGATGGAGACGGTGCTGTAGAGGAGGACATTTGAGGGCGAAGCCCGAAAGTGTCCGACCAGACGTAGGGAGGATATTCGAGGACGTAGTCCGAGAGTATCCGACAAGACATCTGAAGACGAAGTCGAAAGATGTCCGATTATTAGCTTAGAATTTATTATTTTTTACAACCAAGCCTGAGGTGTCTGATATGTGTATTGTACTCTGTTATAATTATCTAGCTGTTTTGGTTGTCCTTCCTTGATCTAGCTAGATGTCATCAGAGGCTTACTGTAATTAGCTCCTCTGCCTTCCTTCAGTTTAAGAAGCAGAAAATAAGCATGTGGGAAAGTGAGCATAAAGTGACTTCTGACAGTCTGTGTTATAAGAACATTGCCTTAATATTGGTTTCTTGAAGAGGCTAATTTCATTCTTGTAAAGATACATCATGGTACAGTATCCTAGGGCTAATGGCATACAGCTATACCAGTGGTTCGGTACTAATATTGAAGCAGAAAGGTACATGAGTAGAGTCACGTAAATCACACTCTTCATATTATGGTGCTTTTGGAAGGAGTAGAGTGGCTGCATTGTTAACCCATGTATCGCCTTACAAAAGCCAATGCTTAATGACTAATGCTACACTACAGGCTCTACAGTACATACCACACATCCCTCTCTACAAATCATTTCTTTGATAATAAATAAACATAACGAGTGTATAAATAACGCTTGCGCGGGGTATAATTGATAATTCTTAAAAGACGTCTTTATCCCAGTTGAAGACCGACAGTCTGGGTTGATCAGACCGCTTTTTAGGCAGTCCTCGGGAAATCTGACGTCGCTGCTGCATCATCAAAGCAGCATATTCGGCATCTTCTTCATCAGAAGACACGAGTTCCACGTCTGAAAAAATCGATGCTGAAGATGAGGAAAAAGTGGACGTTCCAGAAACCGATCTGATTTCGTTAGGCGAAGGGCCAGTGTAGTATCTGTCCAGTTGTCCGTACTTTTTGGGTGATCTGCTCACGTGTTCAAGAGTCTCAGGAACGTGAGTCACCTTGGGGACAGCAAAAGTACTAACAGGACTCTTGACTGGACTTCTCACAGGACTCCTAACAGGACTTCTTCGTGGAGTACACTCACCTTCCTTCTTAGGAGACAGACGTTCCCAAACTGACACTTTGGGAGTACTGGGGACTTCCTGGAACACCTTGGGGGTACCAACAAGTTGTTCTTGAGGGGGGAACACCTTCTTGGGGGTAGATTCTCTCACAGGAGTCTCACCTCCTCCCATCAGGTTATGAGTGACTTGAGCAGGAGTCAATTTGCGGTTCAGAGAGCGCCGTTTAGGGCCTGGAATGGTGGTAGGCTTGTTGATACGGTTGGAGTTTGTGCTCTGAAGAGGCTGCATTCGAGGAGCTGAGAGGATCCGAACAGGTCGGTCACGTGACTCAACAGTATGAGGAGCACGTGCAGGAACACGTGACTCGATTGTGTGAGGAGCACGTGACTCAGGACCTCTCGTTCGCGACTCCGCAGTAACAGGCCTACCTCCTCCTCTCAACGACGTCAAGTTGCTTCGGATGTCGTTTCCGACAGTCACGGGACGGTCCATAGGCCGGGTAACCGGTCTGGGCACGGATCTAGGAGCACGTGACTTTGTAGGTGAGGTTGTGGATCCCCGAAAAGTGTTTTTCGGGCGGCTCACTGAGCGAGAAACAGATGGTGGGGCACGTGCCACAGGCTTGGGTTGCTCACGTGACACTGACTTCGGAACCTCACGTGACACTGACCTCGATCCGTTGTTAACAGCCCTCCTTCTAGGCGTCTGTTCGACTTCCGTCTGCTGCATTTCCTGCAGATAACTTTTGCCAAAAACAAGAAACGGACTTCCACAGGCCTCCTCATGTTCCATCAACGCTTGTTTAAGAGCAACCACGATTTTGGGCATTTTCCTAGCAATCTGTTTTCTTGTCTGCTCTTCCCTCAGTAGACGTCCAGGGTCTCCTCTTTGAGACTTTCCTAAAAGACGCGCTGGGTCACGTGACGCTTCTTCCAGCTGTCTGGCATCTTCCACCAGCTGTTTGTGTTGTTTGATGAGGTCCAGGGTGGATTCATACTCGGTCAAGTCGGCTTCTCTAGCTGCAATCTCTTTTTCATGCACTTCCAACAACGCCTCAGAAGAGTCTTCAGACATGTAAAACGGCACAAACTCCTGTCTCTGTTCCTCAGAGTAATAAAGGGCATCCCAAATCTGGCTCAGATTCTCCCTAGCTTCAGCAATAAAGACATTCAGATGATCCTGTTTCAAATGTCTCATTCTGAGCACTTCAGCGTGCCATTTTTCCACCACCTGAGCTGTTTCTCCGGCAACAGTGCCCAGAAACTGCTCGATAACAGCCTCATTTTCATCCAGTCTGTTCCACAAATGTTCCACCTCTTGTCTGTATTTCTCAATTGTCTGTTGTCTCTCTTCCCTCAATAATTGAAGCTCTTTCAGGGTATCTTGTAGGTACGTAATCTTTGCATTAGTCAGCGCCAGAGGCACACTTCGATGCTGAATAATCGTATCGTCCAATTCCTCATTTTCCACCCCTAATAACGTCCAATGTTCGTTAATGGAAGACGCCAACACCTCAATTTGAGCCTGTCTAGCTTCAAACTCCTCCTTGCGACGTTCAAAACACTCCTCCACGTCTTTCAAAACATCCATTGTAAGTCTAGGAGGCACAGATCCGTCCAGATCGACTCTAGTCGAAGTTTCCTTCTCAGGACCCATAAGTTCATCATAACGATCAAGTTCTTTCTGGAATTGACGCACGATGTCACTTCTCTCGTGAAATACCTGCTCCAGTTTACTTCCTGACCGGTCCAGCCGCTCGAGAAGTTCCTTGTAAGGCGGAAAAATGGCTTCATCAATAACAGCTACCAGTCCTGCTGAAGAGCCTCCAGAGACGTCAGGAAGAGACGTGGTTTTGAGCACTTTTAGACGAATCTGCTTGTCGACGCATTTTTGCTTGAGCTCGTCTCTGTACGACTTCTCCTCCAAAAGTCGCACTTGTAGAGCCTCCACCAGTTTGGCGAAATGTAGTCGTTCCTTTTCCTCCTTTTCAGCATGCGAAAATCCAATGTCGGAGAAAACAAGCTGCAGCTCGTTGGAGAGACGCTCGAGCTCGTTCTGAAGATACGAAGTTCGTCGTTTCATGGGAGGTGTGTGTGTAGTATGAGTGGTGTTAGTGCGATGTTTAGTAAGTGAACCCAAGGTGTTGATAGACAAGATGCATGTTCAAACCTTATCCCCATTTTGACAAACGTAAACAAACATGATTAGAGTTTTTGGTAGAAAATATCCGGATTATGTAACCACATGTTTGCGGTGGTTTTTTATTCAATTTGAGTGATTTTTGTTGTGTCTGGTACTATTTCGCTTACGTAATCAATGTATGTGTCTAATTTCTTTTTCGGTTTCAAGTTGCGTTTCAGAGTGTGGTCTATTTACTTTTGTTGACCCGTAATATTATGACCGTGTAATAACATGTAACGACACTATCCGATTGACGAATCGTTTCAGATGTGTTTTATTGGGCGTTTCAACAATAATATCACCACATGGATGCATTTAATATCATCAAACTGGAAAAATATACAATTTCAATAATAACTCCTGCTACAGACGTCTTAGGGGAAATCTGACAACACTCCTGAACTCAGCACATCTGCCGCTTCATTTTGAATACAAACACGACCCATTTCGTTTTAGTTTTGGGGACCACAAAAACTACCCCTGAATTCTTAACCATACCCGGATCGGAAATGAGCACATGTCTTGCACGTGCATTCAGAGAAAAAAAACGTTCAATACTCCGACGCTGATACACACGTGACTCGTTACATAATCAGATCGGTATCACATCTCGTATTACTAAGCACATCGAGCAACTTTCGCCCAACCTAATCTTTCTTCGTCAACATGATAACCACATCGATACCAAACGAGATCTGGCTAAATATCGCCACGCATCTAGAAACGCATACATTACTAAACCTCTGCTTATGTAACAAAAACTTCAATCACGTGTTTCTTCAACCCGCGATTGAAGAATTTCAAAAGCTGTGTCCTTGGTATGGCTCTGAAGTGTCTTGTGGAGGGCTATATCGGTACTTTTTCGAGTCACGTGAACTCACCACGTGTGATATTCACGTGAATGAGCCAAATACCGCTTTACCCGATTCATTTGAGTCCATTTTAGGAGGTCAAAAGGAGTATTCCAAGCGATTCTTTTCTTTCAGAGAATTCGGCATAGACAACAAACCAAGACCTACAAAATGCGTTTTTAACGATCGAGGTCTACAATGTGATCATCGATTACTGGATCTGACTGTAAGTGGACAACTTCCTTGGCAGAAAGGCAGTATGATTATTCCGGATCAAGATGAGTATCTGGTGGATCAGGTCAGTATGAGGATACCAGTCATGTACCAGTACTCTGACGATTTTCTCAGTCATCAAGCCATGGTGATTGAGACGAGTTTTGCGCTTCGGAATCAAATGATCTATGGATTCAAGATGTTGGATAATGTGACTAATGACCAACCTGACATTATTGTTGCTATGGATGCTGATTCAGCAGCTCCTAATTCATTTCTCAGCCGTCAGCATCTGTTTGGAGACTTTTCAGACTCAACTGGAGTGCTGATGTATGTGAATCAAAAGAGAAAGATTACCATGCCTCATGTTGTCCATGGAGGACTGGTGGCTGTGTTTAAAGGGAAGTTTTACTTCATGTCTGATGGAAATATCGTGCAAGTCACGTGCCAGGAGGGAGATGTCACGTGCCAAACTACACTGTCTGAGACATTTCCAGACTGTCTGTATATCAAACAGGACGACAGACACCCGAGATACTTGTGTTTGGTAGGAGCAAGTCACGTGATTTTGGCGATTGTCGATCTCGAGGAAATGACAGTGTACAAAATGCCTGCTGAGTCAGAAGGAACGGTATTTATGCCGGGAGTGGTTGATGGCAAGCTGCAGTGTTTTTGCTTTGAGAGGGGTTTTCTGGCGGAGAAATTGGAAGGGTTGAAGGAGGTGGAGGAGTGGCAGTATGTTAGTTATCCCTAAGTTAATGAGTGCGAAGCACGAAACTTGGGGATGAGCGAGTTATAGGCCTAAATTGCATTTTCATTCATTTAAAACTCACTGTAGGGGGTTGATGTTATATCCAAAATGAAGCCCTGGGTGAGGCGGTTTCAATGGTGGTGTTATTGTTCTGGTGGAGTGGATATTACAGAAGTTACAGGGGATCTTAGAAACTACTATATGATAAGGTGATGTTGGAGAAAATGTCAAAAGTGAAGATATCGGAGTTTTTGAAACTCTGTTGGAATACACCAGAACTGTTTATATATGAGCCATTTTTGAATCTCCGTTTTATGACCTCTAATGGTTCAGAGATGGGTCTTGTCTGTAGACCCTTTTGTTAAGTTTGTCAACTATAATGTATGTCTTGTTAAAAGAGAAGCACTGTCCTAGCAGGCTGAACACTATAGCCACTCAATTCAAATTTTGATATTATATTTTTTATCACGTGACAAACCCACCACCACTATTACTAACCACTCACGTGACCATATCTACTCCCCCTTATTAAGTTCTGCTTAGTCACCCCCACTACTCCCAAACTCAACCTCCACATCTCATCACCATCATCACCATCACCAGCACACAACACAACATGGCACGAAAAAAGAAGCAATCTGAGAGCAACTCTCAGCTCAAAAAGAAACAGCAGCAGCTCGAAGATTACTCGCGACAAACACTCAATCATATCGCTCTCACAAACATTGATTCGAAAACCGGTCAGGTGTTTTTCAACTCGGCCATTTGTTCAGTCTACAAGTTTTCCATTTCCACCAACGGCTGGGAAAAGCTGTCTGTGTTGGGTACGTTGTTCATCTACTCTCGAAGAGTGGCTCCAGAGGATACTTCAGATCCTTATCCTTATGCTTTGATTATTCTCAATCGAACATCACCCGAGAACTTTTCCATCGGTCTGATTCCGCAAAACGTGTCCTATTACACAAACGCAGGTGTACAAAAGGAGGCCGGCGATATTCCGGAGATGAACAGCTCGTTGGAAGATAGCTTTATCATGGTGTCGGCAAGTGATGGACAGATGTATGGACTGTGGCTGTTTGACGAGAAGGATCGGGATCCGGCGTTGGGGTTGATTAATTGGTGTTTGCATGAGAGTGGAGCGGCTTAGCTTGAGGCTGAGCGAAGCGAAGCCTCAAGCATATCACTAAATTACTAGAGCAAAGCGATAGTAATTTTTCGAAACATCCCTTGCTAGGCAAGCAGACGCCATGGTTGGAATCAGGAGAACGCCAGCAACACAATGGTTGTGTTCTCGCGTCTCTGGGGTATCTACTGGTGCTTTTGTGGCGTTTTTTGTGACGTTTTTGGGTGACTTTGATGTTTTTCAGGTTTTTGGAGATTTCTGGAGTGCTTTGAGGTGCTCTGAAATGCTCTGAAATGCTCTAGTCTTCCATGTTGCCCTGTTTATAGATGGCTTGGTGCAAGGACTAAAGCTAATGGGTGGTTGAAGAACCACAGGAAGTAATATATGTTAATTTATATCTATAGACGTGCTTGAAGAAACAAACAGTTATGAAGAGACATGAGTGACGTCATAAAAGTAACCTATTTCTCTTTCAGGGCAACATCCCATTTATGTTTGAGGTTAGTTGGGAGTTTGTTACGGAGGAACCTCAACAGGCGTCCTTAACATACTTGTTCAATTGACTATCGGGGTACTATGAGCTGTTGGCTAAGAAGGATATACAAATATATATTCGCACCTGGTATATACCGGTACTCGTACCGTAGGGTAACCTGTCTCAGATTCACTTGACTGAGACAAGACAACTGGGCTATGTATATACATATAGTCCAGCACCAGTAATGTACAGTCGCCACAAACAACATGAACGATGAGAGACTGCAAGCAACATTGGACAAGATCCTTCAGCGACTTGAGGCTTTGGAAAGGGTGAGAAAAGACGTACTACCCCAACAAGGAACACCCTTCGATGATTTGTGGGATATATCCAAATTTATGGTAGTGGCTTTTATTTTTTTAATTGCTGGGTTTTTCTGTTTAGCTGCAGCATGTACGTGGGTTGTGACAAGACTGGTTCCGTTTCTATACAACAGCGGGTTTATGGATTATATCAACAACAGGCCTTATGGGGGTCCCTACACTAAATTTTCTTGGTAAAAGTAATTATCTGGTCAAATCAAATACACTAATGTTCAACTGCATCTGTAGCATCTACTCTAAGGGCTTAGCGTAAAGCTAACCTATTGTCTCTGTAGCTCAGTAAGCATATCCCAAGCTAGCATCACTACAACTCCATTTCACCTAACTAAACTTTTATTCTGGCAGCTAGACAATCTACAACATTACATAGATCCTTTAATCTCACTGGGGTCACAGAGACGCAGCGAAATCTAAACTACAAGTACAGAGCATGTGGCTTGAGCAATCTCAATCCTCGAGTAGCTAAAAAAACAAAGCTACCCTCATGATACCCACAACACACACATCTCTCAAAAAAACAAAACAGTTTGGGCCAATCAAAGCTGAGCCAGGCTACTCCTCACTCTTCAATCTTCCGACAGCGCAATGATCGAAAAATACCCGCCGCTCTCCTTCTCCCGCTCCATGAACTCCCTCACCTTATCCAGCGACTTCTTGGACAGCGCATCCTGTCCCTCCTCCAGCTGGCCCAGATCAATGGGTCCCTTTCGTCGTCCATCAAGCTCGTAAAGATGTCCGTTTTTGGCCCGCACAAGCGCCACGTAGTGGAAATCAATGGGGTCGTCGGCGGCAGGGGCGTCGGTCTCGCCCTCATCGCACACAGAAGCATGGGCCGCCTCAAACTCCGCAGAGTCCTCCAGCAGCTTGGCTCGGGCGGCGTTTGTGTCCAGCTGGCCGGACTGCGCCACAATCTGGCCAATCAGACTGCCCTGTGGCACAGTGCCCTCAGGCAGACCATTTGCCACCGCATGCAACAGAGCCATGGTGCCACAGGCGTTGGTGATGGTCTGAGGCCACCAATCGGGACCTCCAGCTCGTGCTGCCACCGGATCGTAGTCGGCGGCAGCAGCGTCAGCAGCCTCCCGGTACGCCTCATACTCCTTGGAAATGGGGAAGACCAGGATCAGAGCAGCCACAGGTCTGGGGATGAAGGCCAGCATTTCCGGCTCATCGATGGAGAAGACGTCGTAGAAGGAGCCCTGCGACACGCCCCAGGCTCGGAGCAGGCCGCCAAAGACCTCGGGGTTGCATTCCAAGGGCACAAACGATTTCGTCATGGTGATGATGAGTTGTCAATGTCTAGTGGTGATGGATGAGGTTGAGTGGGGAGTGCATGGAGAGGTTAACTTAAATGGCAGAGGTTAAATGGAGGAAGTTAAATGGGGGGTATGAGAGATGGATGATTGGAGGAGGAATATAAAAAAATGAGAAAAAAAAATATCACTCTTTTTCTTACAAAAACCACATTATCCCACAGTTAGTCATGTTTGCACCCCCACCGCACCCACCACCCAACTCAGGGGCTCCTTGTTTCATTTTCATGTACCCTGTGCAGAGAAGTAAAAAGCAACGGAAAAAAGCAACCCCATGCAGATCCCCTGAACGGAACTAGACGAAGAGACCATATTGAGGCTAGGGGTTTTTGTGGGGGCAAAAGGGGCCGTTTTTCCGTCAAAATCACCCTTTTCCTCGCCTCAAACACGTGCCAGACCGTCTGAAACATTGGTGCTGTTTTGAGGCCGACATGGACTTTATGCAGCAGCCAAATGTAGAGTTAACCGAGGTCGGCGATACTAACCGTTGGAGTAAGAAGGGTGGTTATTGGCGGAAAGTGTGGCTTGGGGTTTGATTAGTAAGCGTGTCACGTGTGTGTTTCTATTAGGTAATCACTTTTGAGGTTGGAAAATAGGGGTTGGCTGGAAGCAGCCAAAAACAGCCATAGCCACCGTTAATGGCAGTAAGACAGCGTTGAGACAATTTGAGACAGATCGGCATTGTGCTTAGTAAGGCAGCAGGGCGGGTTAGTCAGCAGAGTATTGGGGTTAGTCAGCGTTTTTATTGGTCAAAATGGAAATCGGGTGGATCAGTCTGAGACGCTGATTTATGACACCCACTAGTGTGATTAGTAATCGGATGACGTAATAGGGGTCAATTAGTGCGAGTTAGTGTCATGTTAGACTCTCAGATCAGTCTAAGAAGTCTGAGATTCAGTGTCGTATTTGAGATTTCGTTCGGTTCTATGGAGATTTTCTTGTGGCAGCTTTTCTGATTATGTAATTGAGGATATGTACTGTCTGATTATATAATCAGGTATCATACTCGTATTGGTACATGCAGAGCAATTGCTATCTGAGGCTTGCTTCCTATCAGTTCTATTTTTAATATCGTTTGATTATTTTTAAGCGTTTATTTTGTGAGAATATTATGGGTGGAAAAAGAAGATAATATTTCGACGGATCTGGCCAAAATGAAAGCAACACGTGAGGATAGGGGTGGAAAGAAGTGGTTATTTCTTGGCAATAAAGTCATTGGTGATTTTTTGAATATTTTGTCTTCAAATTCATGTTATGTTGAGTGAATGAGAGGAGTATATTTGGGTGAATTGATAACAAAACTGAGACAGAAAAAAAGAAAAAAAAGAAAAAAAAGCAGCCAAAATGTGAATTGAGACCAGGCAGCCTCAGATGTCAATTATCAGATCACAATTGTGATATTATTCATAGCTATACGATTTAGGGGTTGTTAGAAGATAAGAGTGGGTAGAAAATTTTAGAAAAATTAGAAAAATCAGAACATCCAAACAAAACAATAGAAAAACACAAACACAAGCCCCGACATTAAAGAATGCTCTAGATTGTCATTCAATGCTCTGATATACGTTCTTTGCATGCATTCTACTCGAGTTGTTGTTATTATCCATGCATATTCAACAATATAACCGCCTGGCATCATGTAGGCACAGGAGATCTGTTTTCCAGTAAAAGCCTGTGGGGAAGTGCATTCAGATATGCGATTTTTTACATAACGAATGCTTACATAACTACTATTGTATCACGTGATCCAACATTACTAATATTACTCTCTAAGGCTGCTTCAGATGTCCCACTTCAAGATCAAACAGCCACAAGAATGACTCAGTTCTCTGTGGGGCTCTAAGAAGATGCAAATTCGATGATTTCTAGATAAGGCAATTCCGTCTGCATTTTTCACCCTGCAGCTGTGCATTGGCAATGCACGTCACTCTGTCAGAAGGACCTAGAATGATTACAAGGGAAGGTGGAGATCTGTGTATCACCGGGCTGTTAGGTCTGTTGTAAAACTAAGGGTATGTCTTCGTCAAAAAGATCTCCATTAAACTTAAGCTTGTATCTGACCTGTCAGTTTTTGACGATCTGTACCTTAATCTGATCTGTCAAAAGTACCACTCAAATGCACCGTTGAAAAGCCGAAAACGCTAATGACAAAGAGCCGCATACTATCGCTAGAAATGACCATTGTTGGATCTCAGCCTCGTGCTTTTCAAAGGGTGGCTCTATGATTGCCCGATTAGGCAATTTTCGACCTTGCATGACGACCTTAATTGGGAAAAACGGGAAGTGCTGTAGCGGGGGGAATTCGTGTCGTGGAGAGGAAATTGTTAGCTTGGAAGATAGTGCTCTGTTCCAGCATTCTAATGCTGTAGTTAGGACCCTATTGCTCGTGTTTTCAGCTCTCTAGGCCCCTTTCCGGTAAAAAAGAAGGTTTCAAATACAGTTGTTACCGCAACTTTAATTTCGCTATTATGGTCACGTGGGAAGTTTGATTATACTACTCATCGCGGAGTGACGATCATTACAGTAGATTTTCCAAGTCCCCACGACGATCCCCATTAAACTAGAGCGAATATATAATATCTCCTGCTGATAATATGCCACCAAAAAGTTGACAAAAAAGCCAACAAAAGTCGACAAAAAAGTCGTATTGTCTCATAACCATTGTCTCAGTACTGCCACATGGAGTACACAGCCCTGCATGCTTGTGGCATTCAACCTCATATTGCTTTGGAATACCCCGTGTATATATACTCCTTCAACTCCATCTACTTTCTCCATATACAACAACCGACACTACCACCACCACCACCATGAACCCCTTTTACCTGTTGACTCTACAGGCTTTACTGGTGGCAGCCAAGGAGGTTTCTTCTCCTCTGACTTCACTGGATGTTCACATTCTTGGTTCCAACGCTAAGGACGGCAAGTTTTCTGCCTCCTGGATCTGGGATCTGGACTTTGCTCTTTCTCCTTCTGCCGACGGCATTGAGTCGGGCGATTTCTTCAAGTTCACTGTCGATCCTCGAGCCAAGGTTCCTGGACATTCTTTTGGTGTCAACGACCAGTCTGGAAACAAAATCATGCAGGTCCAGAGCTCTGGCAACGTGTTTACTGCTACTTACACTGATGGCGTTACTGGCAAGAGCGATCTTTCCGGTGACTTTTTCTTTGAGTCTCCTTTCGACAAGACCAAGCTTGGAGACACTGCTGAGACTCTCGATGTGACTGTCAAGTCTGGTTCCAAGACCCTTTCCGATACCATTACCATTGACCCCAGTATAAACATTAACGATGTGTCAGTCTACGGCCAGCGAAAGGACGATATGATTGGATGGAACGTGCTTCTGCCTCTTCAGCCTTGGGATCGACTCGAGTTCAAAGCCACTCTTACTGATGAGGACACTCGATTCCCTGGCACTTATTTCATCAGAGATAACGCCGTCATGATCTACTACTTTGAGGTCAACGAGTTTGGCACCCCCAAGATCACTCAGACAGTCCCCCATAAGAAGCTGCCTGAGCATTTCTCTAACCCTTCTGGAGGCCAGTACCATTTCATTGGACGAGTGGAGAACGTTCCCAAGAACAGCACCATGAACGTCATGATTGACTTCCCCTCGGTCATCAAGAACATTGTCGATGTGTTCCATCTGAGTGTCGAGTGGACTGCCTGGAATGATGCTGATACTAACGAGGCCACTCGATGGACTGGAGGAGACAAGACTGGTTCTGGCACCGGAGCTGCGGCTTACCTGTGTGACGCCTGTATTCCCGAGGGCGGAGGATCTGCTACTGCTGAGAGTGAGTATTTGGTAGCTGTGACGATAGTCACAGCTTTTTTCTTTTCTTTTCTTTTCTTTTTTTTTTTTTTTTTTTTTTTTTCTTCTTTTTCCCTTGTCCTATCATCACCACTTGGTGGTGTTTTGGACTGCATGAAAAAACGATCTGATAACCACAACCCCACTTCATAACTAACACAGCCCCTACTTCTACTGCTCCTTCTACCACTGAGGAACCCACCACCGAGCCTTCTACTACTGAGGAGCCTTCTACTACCGAGGAGCCTTCTACTACCGAGGAACCCACTACCACTCCTGAGTCTACCACTCCTGAGTCTACCACTGAGGAGCCTTCTACTACTCCCGAGTCTACCACTGAGCCAAGCACTACTGAGCCCAGCACAACTCCTGAGTCTTCTACTGAGCCTTCCACTGAGCCTTCTACCACTGAGGAGCCTACTTCTGACGTTCCCACTACCACCGAGGAGCCCACCACTACCCCCGAGTCTACTGAGCCTTCTTCTACTGTTCCTGAGACTACTGAGCCTTCGTCTACAGTTCCTGAGACTACCGAAGAACCTACCACTGAGCCTTCAACTACCGAAGAGCCCACTACCTCTGCCCCCTCTACTACTGCCCCCTCTACCACCCCTGAGGAGCAGACTACCGGACCTTCCACTACTGAGGAGCCCACCACTGAAGCTCCTACCACTGAAGCTCCTACCACTACCCCTCAGACCACTGATCCTTGTGTGACCACTTCTGTCACCACTTCCACTCCTCCTGTTGGACCCCCCGAGACTATCACTATCACCACTAACACTTGTTCTACCACTGAGGAGCCCAGTACTGAGGTTCCCACTACCGAGGCTCCCACTACCACTCCTCAGACTACCGACCCTTGTGTTACTACCTCTGTGATTACCTCTACTCCTCCTGTTGGTCCTCCTGAGACGGTTACCATCACTACCAACACTTGTTCCACTACTGAGCCTGAGACTACCCAGCCCGAGACTACTGAGCCTGAGACTACCCAGCCTGAGACTACTGAGCCCAAGACCACTGAGGAGCCTACCACTACTCCTGCTACCACTACTCCTGAGTCTACCACTCCTGAGCCTCAGACCACTGAGCCTGTTACTTCTGAAGAGCCCACCACTGATCCTGTCACTTCTGAAGAGCCCACTACCGAACCTCAGACTACCGAACCTCAGACTACCGAGCCCACCTCTGCTCCCGTCACTTCTCCCACTCCCACCGACCCCTGTGAGTCCGTGACCACCATTGTGACCACTCCTCCTACCGGCGAGCCCACCACTTTCACCGTCACCACTGATATCTGTTCTTCTCCTGAGCCGACTTCTGAGACTCCTGAGACCTCTGAGCCTGTCACTGAGACTCCTGCCACTGAGACTCCTGAGACTACTAAGCCTGAGACCACCAAGCCTGTTACTTCCAAGCCTACCTCTGAGCCCCAGCCTACTCCTGAGCTTACTACCACCGAGCCTACCACGGACCCTTGCAACTCAGTGACTACTCTGACCTCTACTCCTCCCACTGGAGAGCCCACCACGTACACTATCACCACCGATATCTGTTCGTCCACTCCCGTGACTGAGCTTCCTCAGACTTCAGAGCCCGTCTCTTCTCCTCTCTCTTCTCCCCCCGTGTGTGTCACCACCAAGACCACCACGGACCCCGAAGGAAACCCCTCGACCACCACCATCACCACCGACTACTGTCCTCCTGGCCCGACCACCTTCACCACCACCGTCACTGTCTGCGATGAGGAGTGCACCACCATTCCCATCACTCTGACCACCGACGTGCCCCCCAACCCTCCGTCCACCGTCATCACCACCACCATCTCTTCCAAGACCGTGACTCTCACTGTTCCTTGTGACCCTGAGGAGACCACTGAGACGGTTACGAAGCCGGTTACGAAGCCTGTGCCTACTAAGCCGGTTCAGCCCAAGCCTTCCCCCTCAGTCACCACTCCCATGGTCCCTATTGTCCCCATTGTCACTGTTCCCGTGACTATCACCACCACCGTCTGCGAGGAGGAGGTGTGTGAGACCACCATCATTGTGACCACCACCACTGTTTGTGAGGACGACTGTGAGCCCAAGCCTACCCCTGAAGTTGAGGAGCCCGAGGTCGAGAAGCCCAAGCCTACCCCTGAGACTCCTAAGCCCACTCCTGAAGAGCCTAAGCCTTCTCCTGAAGAGCCCAAGCCTTCTCCTGAAGAGCCCAAGCCTGAGAAGCCTGTTGAGCCTACCCCCGAGAAGCCTGTTGAGCCTGAGACTCCTAAGCCCCAGCCTCAGCCTGAGGTCCCTAAGCCCGAGAACCCCAAGTTCCCCACCATGTCCATCCCCAACATCCCCTGGACTCCTCTTGAGACCCCTGAGGCTCCCAAGCCTGCTCCTGAGGTGCCTGAGGTGCCTGTTCAGCCTCAGCCTTCTCCCGAGAAGCCTGTCCAGCCTCAGCCCGAGGTTCCCGTTCAGCCCGTTGAGCCTGCTCAGCCCGAGCCTACTCCTGAGACTCCTCAGTCTCCTGAGCCTGTCCCCGAGACTCCCCAGGCCAACTCTGCTGCTTCGGTCAAGACCTCGGCGCTGCTCATGGTCCCCCTCATTGCCCTCCTGCTCTAGGCGGTTTTATAGATTCTAATTAAGTGTATTGTTAACGAAGAGAGTATAAGTAGATCTTAGTATCAAGTGTGTTCTGGTAACAACTGTGTATTTAGTAAGTAGAATGTGGTCTTACAAGAATGGTGAGTCATTTGTCTTGTTTTAGGATCAATTTATCGTCCAATAGAAATTGCTGGTTCTCATCTTGATTCAAACGAATGAGGTGGCCCAAAAACAATGTCCCACTATAGTTACGTTTACTTACTACTATCATTCATAGTTGGTATTATTACTTTACCAGCTGCACAGTACCATCTAATATGCTCCCTTACTTGACTTTGAGCTTATACTGTCAACTAATCTACCAACAATAAGCACCACTCAACTGGTTCAATATACATCCCAGCAAAAATCGGAAAATACCCTCGTAACCCTCTCCTCCTACTTACTACCATGCCACCACTTAAATCCCCATTGACCAATATTTTCTCATCTCCCAGTTCACCCCCTTCTCCAAATAACCTCCGCTGACTAACCAAATTAACTTTGGGCATGTCGTCGACGACAATGCATAAGGCAACGTCGTACACAGCATCTTGTCAACGACGACATACAACAAACCCCTACAGCTCCCCTCGCTGCTGGATACTAACAAACACAAACCCGCCGTCAACAACCACAAACACAAAATGTCGCATGCACTGAACGATGATCAGGTGAGTAGAAGGAGGCAATGCAGAGAGATGGGTTGAACGTGGAGATAGATGTGGAGTATGAGATGTGAAGCAAGGAGATGTGTGATGAGGTCACGTGATACGCTGGATATGGCAATGTCACATGACTTGATTCAGATCATGTGACTTTTTGCTACATGAAGTCCCTGAAAGTCGTGGTCATAACTGCATGTGGCTATGTCATTGAGAGATGTGGCCTTCTACAAGGTCACGTGAGATGCTACGGATGGCAATCGGGTCATGTGATTGTTTCTGGTCATGTGACTCTCAAAAAAAGATGTGCTTGTGCCAATGTCAACATGACAACATTACTGTCATCTGAAACAGCAATTGAGTCTGTGGTTCATTGTGAGGTCACGTGAGAGTCTACAATGTCACGTGACTGTCTATGAATCGACCACCTCAATTGTCGCACATCAATTGATATTCATCAATTGCACCATTTTCACATCTTCCATATCTCTTGTCTTAGGAACAACAGGGTAGCATCTTAGGAGGTGCTTTTTGGCCAAGTGACTTACGTCACTAGGCCAGTGGGTCACTAGGGGCTCACTCAAACAACTCACATGACCTTCGGTCATGTTTGTCGTTTTCGCTCGCGCTAACCCAGGTCGCCGGAGAACTCCGAAAAATGGTCGACTTTATCCAAAAAGAAGCCGAGGAAAAGGCCAAGGAAATCGAGCTCAAGGCCAACGAGGAGTACGAAATCGAAAAGGCCAACATTGTGCGGGCCGAGTCCGCCAACATTGACACCCAGTACTCCGTCAAGGCCAAGCAGGAGTCTCTTGCCCAGCAGATCACCAAGTCCACCATCACCAACAAGGCTCGTCTGCGGGTTCTGGGCGCTCGACAGGAGGTTCTGGACCAGTACTACGAGGCTGCCGGCAAGCAGCTCAAGGACGCTTCCAAGGACAAGGCCAAGTACAAGACTGTTCTTGAGGGTCTGATCACCGAGGGCGCCTACACTCTTTTGGAGCCCGTCATCTACGTGCGAGCTCGAAAGGAGGACGCCGATGCCGCCAAGGGCACCTTTGACGCCGTTTCCAAGGCGTACGAGAAGGAGACCGGCTCCAAGGTGGAGGTCAACCTGGATGATGAGGTGCTTCCTTCCGAGTCTGCTGGAGGAGTGGTTGTGTTCAATGGAACCAAGAAGATTTCCGTTGATAACACTCTTGAGGAGCGACTGAAGCTTCTGTTTGTCGAGAAGCTGCCTGCCATTCGAACTGACATTTTCGGACCTTCTCCTACTAGAAAGTTTTTTGATTAAGCCAACTGTGAGCGAAGCGAACAGTTGCTTACTGAAGCTGTGAGCGTAGCGAGCAGTTTCAGGACTGAAGAACCGTAAGAACTGAGGAGATAAAGAGGAGGCGACTATTTGAGTTACATCTGAAGTAGAAGCAGTTAACATAATAAAGTATTTTAAGAGTTGAGTGTAGTGGAGATGAGGTGGGTTGTAGAGCTGATTGAATTGTCATGGTTCGTATACTGAGATGGTTGATACCTATAACATATCAGGATGCATGCTGTACTTGTAGATACGATATTGGTTTACAAGCAATTAAGCTCATGAAAGCTATCTTAGCTATAGGTATGTCAGCAGTGTGTAGCATCAATAGCAACACCTCAAGGCTGTCATACAGCTCTAAAGAAGTATTTGATATAGAAATGCGCTTCGTATGGGTTAAAATTGGCCTAAAATTTTTCGTAATTTCTTGTTTCCCGTGTAAAACCGTCCAACCACTTTTTCCGCCAGTTGCGGCCATATCCTGGTGAAAATACGGCTTCCCGTCCGATCAGCCATAGTCAAGCACCAGAGAGCCTAGTTAGTATTGTAGTGGGAGACCATACGAGAATCCTAGGTGCTGCAATTTTTAACAGTCGCGAAGCGGCTGTTCTCTTTTTGCTCTCTGAGCGAAGCGAAGAGGGCAGTTATTTTTCACGTTTTGCTGTTCTGTCTCCAACCTATGTGTCTTAGTCAGCTAACCCTGGGGTTATGGGTAATGATTTGGGACCAAAAAGCATGGAGATACAGAAGTTATGAGTTTTGTCTGTTTTTCTTGTCTTCATTTTGTGCTTGTATAGGCTCGGTATATGCTGCCAAAGTGGGACACTCCAGTTACACTTTGTTAAGCTTTGGGAGGAGTTGAGTAAGTTTCAAATGTCAAGTAATCTCACAAGTTTGATGGCATACAACTTGGAATTTTGTACTAGCACATCACGAGATTAGTGTGGATTATATAACTCCATGCCTTAATTAGTGTAATACAAAACACCTCATATTTGGGGAATGTCCGGAACGTGTAGAAGAGACCCCCAGAGCACTTTTTTAGTTGACCTTTTTGTTAACCTTAAGTAAACGCCCATTTGCTAGAAGTTAAAATCCCTGCTGGGGGTTCCTTTTTGACGGTACCAACCACTTAGTGTCCTATCTGTCTGAAGTCTCGCTGTGTGATACTTGTAATTAGGACATACCAATATGTATATTGCTGTCACACCCTCTTAATCTCATTCATCCATTCAGTATAAATATATCTCTCTAGTTCTAATTACATGTCCGTTCTTGGACTATCTGACCTACAGTCTGCTGTAGTCATATCCCCTACCACGAGAGTACGTGATATCTATCATCTCCATCTCGTAAGATGTTGTTTAATTCGTGACCTACGGTCACTCATTAAAGCCTCTTTCTAATGTACTCCAAACAGGAAAAGAAAATAGCTCCGTTAATGGCTGTTCGGAAACACGAAATTCCCAGACCCTTATACAGCCGTCTCTGGAACAGATCCCGCACACTGTCGATCTTGACCGAATCCTTATTCAGATCCAGTTGAACTCCATACTTGTGAGCCATGGATGCAGCCACAATGTTCTTTTGGTACACAGACTTCAAAGTATCGAGCGGGAAAATAATCGTCCACGAAACAATACCCGCACAGGCACCCGCAAAAGCCACTGCAATGTTCTGGACGCTCTCAGACTGCTTTCCAAACATTTTCTGGGCAACCACGATTTTCGCGATTTCGTACGTTGTAAAGTAAAAACCCGTGGAAATGGAGTCTCGCAAAAGATGGTACTTGTATCCAGAGTACAATCCTCTCACTCCAGCACGTTGCAGAATCTCCTTACCTGTTTCCATGACTGAATGCGGCTTAAAACCGTCCAGCTGAGTAAGATGACCTCCCTTGTTCTCAGCAGCCGTTTGAAGCTGTCGAGCAACAAGACCTTCAACCTGAGAAGACAGCTTGGTGAATTCAAACGGGGCTGAAATGAGTGTACTGGAAGCTCCAGCAATAGCTCCAGGAACCAGATACAAAAGTGTCATTTTGAGAGACTGGATGAAGAAATGGTCCACGTGATCTCCGTTCATCACGTGATCAGGGTCATGCAGCACCGGCGGCAGCTGGAAGTGCACTGACCAAAAGTCTCGTGAAAACGGCACAACTGCTGCATAAACAGAAGCTCCGATAGTTCGCACAATGCTCGTGGAAATCATGGGAGCCCAGATACCTCTGTAGAACCCCTTCACACCCTCATGTCTATACGTGTCGTAGATAACATGCCACGTGCCTCGGTAGTTGTATGTCTGCTGACGGGTTTTAATTGAATCCAGAGGAAAAGTCGCAGTTGTAGAAACAAGAGAGCCGATGGTCGCGCCGATAGACGTCCGGTACTTGTGGATAGTGTCGTTTTTTTTCAGCTTGTTGAGAAAAGCAAACGTTTCGGGGAAGTTGTAGAGCTGGGTAGCGGCATCCAGCGTGCCCTGGGGGATGTTTAGAGACATCTTGGAGAGTGTACTGGGTTGAAATGTGAAATGTGAAATTTGCCGAGCAGCTCCCGAAACCTTAAAAAAAGTAGCGAAGTGACGTGGTCGGGTCAAGAGTGGGTTGCGGGGTTAGTTCAACAGAGAGGTGGTTAAGAGGGTGGTTCTAAGGGTATGCCGATTGATTTGATGAGAATCAGGTGAATATCGGTCATTTTGTAGGACCTTCTCAAAAGGTGACTCTTGTTAAATGGAAGTTTGTTTTCGAGATACGTTTGGAAGAGTTTCCTACGCGATACAGACTAGCTGGAGAGATGCGGTTTGTTTCATTAGAATTGCCTAAGTTAGAGGATCATTTTTATATACTCGTGTTATCTCCACCTCACTCCCTTCCTCCTCCAGCCATCTTCTCCGAAATGCGCTGTTAAACGTTATATCAATGAGATATGCGAAAACGGGCTACTCAACGGACTAGTCCAAAACCGCACTAAAACTTTTCAACGGTTCTTGTTGGATTGCAGAAGTGGGCCAGATGATGGCGTATTTTTTCAACATTAAACTCAGTGTTTCTCGATTTATTTTCGATTTATTTTCGATTTTTCGTGAAATTGCATTCGGAGATAACAAACTGGGTTAGGACACATCTGGAATGTCTCATAGTCGCGTATAAATGTCTCTGGAAGACCGGAAGTTTGGCCCGAGACTGAAATCACGTGGTTCGAGCTGTGGACGGAATATTTCGTCTCCTGTAAAGTTGTTTGGTAGATGGGTTATGAGCACACTTAAGAAGGTCCTACTGAAAGGAGTATTTATGAAGGAGAGGAAAGAAGTATATAAAAGTGTTCTTTGAGCTGCGCTGATTCTTTTGGTGGTCTTGTTTTTCCTCAAAGTGCTCTGGTTCGTATTTGGTACTGTTACCCGGCCTCTCGTGCTGCTTAGAAGTCGCTTAGCAAATGAGTAAATTATCGATAAAATCTGAAACAATTTGGAAAAATGTCAACCAAGCCAGAACGTCTCTAAACAGCCATTTTGTTGACAAAATCGTCACTCTTTCTTTTGTTACTAATCACGTGACTCGGCCACTTCTCAGAGAGCAACAATAACCTCTCTCTCGGCTTTTTTTGGCTCACATTTGTCAAGTCCTCTGACGTCACAACGTTGGCTTTACATGACAAACGTGGTTCTTGAGTTTAGTCGGGATTGGATAACTGCACAGGAGTGTCGATCTTTTTAGAGGTGTGGCGAGTTGTTTGGGGTGGGTATAAGTGTTAGAGATTAATGGGTGGTATTTTTGGAATCAGGAGACTCGTGCGAATCCAATGGTACTACTTATATTCAATTCTGACACCAATTGCTCCACCCAGCTATATCTCTGTTTCACTATGTGTTGTCCTCTACGAAGTTTATATTTGGCTGTCAACACCCTTGGTTCCGGGTCCAGATGAGTGGAGAAGAGCTATGTGGGTCAGCAGAAGTTCCCCTCGTACGAGATTTCTCTTGTTGGTATCTATTTGTCAGCTTTCTGTAACATGACCAGGGACCAGTCTAGGGCGTCTTTATCTCGTCCTGTGGGCATCCAAATGCAAATGTTAGGCTACTGCCAGATTCCTCTTGGTGCGGAGATTCCAAATCCGTTTTCCGCTTGTCTCTACCGCCCCTGTATCTCTTTGTATCTGTGTTCAAACGTCACTCTAGACCAAACTGTAAAGTCGTCGGGAACATCTCCATCTCAAGTGTTGGGTCTGGAACGTCCCAACATGAGTCATGGGAGTCATGCCGAGGGGACAATAAATGCAGAGATATAAGCGAGTAGAGACGGAAAAATGGCAGTGGACAAAGAGAGAGGGGTGCAGTGGTGCACAAACGCAAAAACGCATGCGTAAACAGCTCATAACCTGACTAAGGGCTTACTGTTGCTCGTTTGGCAAGTTTGGCAACATGACATGGAAGTGTGTCATCATGTAGCCCAGGCACCTATACAAAGGCCTCAACTGAGTAAAACACAACCACCAGACACAATTGTTGCCTAGCAACAACATACACAAACACACAGACACAGAAAGAAGAAAACACACACCACACACCACCTTCTCTGCCGCACCATGATCTCATTGCGCAATAAGATATACATGCACGTGCATTTGGAGACGCATACAAAACCTTGTTGGGGGACCGTACCCTAACCCTAAGGGCGTTCCATACGGTTCGACAGAGTAACCTTGCTGTCGATTATAACGCATATATAGCCCCCCCCCTAGACCCTCTCTTCTTTTTTTCCTCACCCCCACACAACCCAACAATGTCTTCCAACTCTCTTGAACAGCTTAAGGCCGCCGGCACCACCGTTGTCACCGACACTGGTGAATTCGAGTGTGAGTATTAATTGCAGTGTTGCAGTGTTACACAAGTGACATTGAGGATGTGACATTGTGTTGCGATTGTGTATGATCTAGACATGGGGACAATGGCAATTGCAATTGCTCAATTGGCAATGATCAATTGAGTCTGTGGTTGTTGTCTTTGTGTCGCTACGATGTGATCAAGTTGTGGTCACAGTCATGATGTGATCAGATTCTGCAGATTCAATTGATTGTGTCTGCAGTGTGATCGCGTCTGTGCACAAACTGCCGGTCCACTCCTCGTGACTTCGTCACTCGTCGCCCACCACTAACCCAGCCATCGCCAAGTACAAGCCCCAGGATGCTACCACCAACCCCTCTCTCATCCTCGCCGCCTCCAAGAAGGCCGAGTACGCCAAGCTCATTGACGAGGCCGTTGCCTACGCCAAGGGAAAGTCCTCCGACCCCAAGGAGCAGGTTGAGATTGCTCTGGACCAGCTCCTCATCGAGTTCGGTTCCGAGATTCTCAAGATCGTCCCCGGTCGAGTCTCCACCGAGGTTGACGCCCGACTCTCTTTCGACAAGGACGCCACCGTCAAGAAGGCTCTCCAGATCATTGACCTGTACAAGGCCAAGGGTGTCAACAAGGACCGAATCCTCATCAAGATCGCCTCCACCTACGAGGGTATCCAGGCTGCTCGAGAGCTCGAGTCCAAGCACGACATCCACTGCAACCTGACCCTGCTCTTCTCTTTCGTCCAGGCCGTTGCTTGTGCCGAGGCCAAGGTCACCCTCATCTCTCCCTTCGTCGGCCGAATTCTCGACTGGCACAAGGCCGCCTCTGGCAAGGACTTCCAGGGCGCCGAGGACCCCGGTGTCATCTCTGTCAAGAACATTTTCGACTACTACAAGAAGTTCGACTACAAGACCATCGTCATGGGTGCTTCTTTCCGAAACACCGGCGAGATCAAGGAGCTTGCTGGTTGCGACTTCCTGACCATCTCCCCCGGTCTGCTCGAGCAGCTGCTCAACTCTGACGAGCCCGTCCCCCAGAAGCTCTTCGCCGACAAGGCCAAGGCCCTCGACATTGAGAAGAAGGCTTACCTTGATGACGAGCCCATCTTCCGACGAGACTTCAACGAGGACCAGATGGCCACCGAGAAGCTCTCCGACGGTATCCGAAAGTTCGCTGCCGATGCCGTTACTCTCGAGAAGCTCATTGCTGGCAAGCTCTCCGCCTAAGTGCACCTTATTTATGTATCCTAACAAGATAGATTGTTGATTGATGTGAAATTGTAGTTATTGTAATCGCCTCCAGCTCTTGGTTGCTCTGAGAGATTTGGAATTGGATTTCTGATTCTTATTCTTATTTCTATCCAAAGTCAATTTAACGTGTATACAAGAAAAGTTGAGTGATAATGAGGCTGAAGAGAGGTTGATATTGAGCTGTAAATGGCTCCAAATTGTGTCCAACCACTCAATTGAGTGTCTGCAACATGCCACCATCTTTTGTTTTCTCACTACCCCTTTTAATCGTCCGTTTTTCGTGTTTTGTGTTGACCCCAAATGTTGAGGGTCCCGAGGTGCCTTGATACATTAAGGTTTGCACTACCTGCATTTGCGGCTCGGTTCCTCTGTTTTAAGCAGACCCGCTTTGCAGAATCACGGCCCGTCTACTGAATGGAGATATCGCTTATGCTGCTTCCGCAACATCTCGGAAGCACCAATGGGGCACGGGCTACCCCCTGGTATGTTTGAAATTTCGGTTGGGCGATTCCCCGCAGAGTTAGACCCGCTAGAGTAGCCAAAACAGGGGCTTAGCGTCAAAAACCAACGTCAAGTCAACGCCAAAAACAACGTTAATCTAGCTTGAGTTTTTCAACAGATTTGGGGAGCAGGAAAAAGTAAAAAAGATGGCGACATCCGCAGGATTCGAACCTACGCGGGGAAACCCCAAGAGATTTCTAATCTCTCGCCTTAACCGCTCGGCCAGGATGCCATTTTGAGGACGAATTTTGGACATTTTTGGAGCGCTAATATATGCCGTTAGATGACTAATCCGCGATTACAAGGACCCACGACACGAATACGAGTACTAATACGCCGCCAAAGAGGTACGCTTGAGAGCGATTTAAATAGCTTAATGTATCTTTTTAGAATCAAAAAAAAAAAACGCGGCTGAATTTTGGTTTAGATGGATGGCAAGTAAATATTTTAGATATTTTGATGAAGTAGAAATTTAGTGGTATGATTTATTTTGGGGTTTGATCAATACTGGAGCTGTTATGGTGTGTTGTTGTGAGGAGACTTTTGGAGGTAGAAAAATAAAAGTACGAATTTTGAACGTTTTACAAGGAATGCGAACATAGAACGTAATGGGTGCCTATTTAAGACGTCTTAATGGTCTTTTAATTGTCTTTTAAGACTTCTCTAAAAATATTGTCGTTGTGAAAATGTATAAAGAATACCTAGAGGTGCCCGAATGACAAATAGAGCAGCGTTAAGAGATCCAAGTGAAAAGTGAATGACTTAGAAGCAAATATATAACATAAGGAAGAGCCATCCTTCTTTTCATTACTCTTTCTAAAGTACAGTATGATATTGAGGCCTCAGGAGCTGTAGGCTGAGCATGAGGAGAACGAACCAAGACTACAGTGTGGATATGGACACTGTAAAAATAGATCCTTGCAGGGCTACGGTATACAATGAACTACCCCTATTGTAAGAGGAGTACTTACAATAATTAAAACTTACCCCAAACATATCTTGTAGTCTCATATTATCTTCCAGTGTTAATATCAGAAGTATACAGTTTCATATCAGCTATATCAACAGCAAAGCTTGCTTCTAAAAGTTCACCAACCTTCCCATATTGTCTAGACAATCTCACATTCATTTCCGAACCTCAGGAGTCCAGGAGATTACAACTCCTCTCCTGCTGACACGATGAAACACCGACCCCTCGTGGATGGCCTCACTACCTCCTGCTGTGTTTCAGAAAATCGCTTTGGATGTGGCAATCTGCGATTTCGTCAAGAGTGGGAGGTTCAATACTTGTCTGGAGTGCATTATTGAAGCATGAACACGTTCAGCCCCAGATGTTTCGAAATAGGGTTTCGTGTGGCCGAGATGGATGGTGGTTGATTTGAGGGTGGAAAGTGGACTAAAACGGCTGCTAAAGAGCTCATAAGACACCCCAGAGTCAGTAAAACATACCACAGCAGTTTACACCTCTTTCGGTCACCTGCTTCCTCCCATTTGACCAGTCTGAAAATGCACATTTGGATACCTGCATCACCTTCAAACTCTACTCAAACTCTATCCAAACTCTAAACTATCACAGCCTTGATCTCTGACAGCTACCCTTCAATTGGGGCTGGAGTAAATACTATTAAAGACTGATGGCACGCTATGACCCTCTATTAGCCCCAAAATGTTCAACTCGCATCTCCAAATCAACGTGATCCGCTCGCCTAACGACTTTTCGTCCTGCTTTTCGCCTCTCTCATCAGTGCTCACCAGCTACCCTTGGACTCCCAAGACCGCCATTGCATGGACTTCTCTAGAAGAGAACCGCTTTTTCGACCTGTCATATTCCTACAGCCCTGTGACCAATCCCAATGTGGCCCGGTTGCGCTTGAACAGACCCGATGCTGGGGCTCCAAATGGGGCTTCCAATGGAGCTGCAGCTGTGCATGTTTTTGAGGCTGCGGCAACCGAAGCCGACACGGACTCACGATATAAAGAAACAGAGGAAGTACCCGAAGCGACAAATTCGACAGAAAAAATGGACATCACACTTTCCACATCGCTCATGCTTTCAAATCCACTACCCACTCCAGACATTTCAATGGAGCAGCTGGAGGTGGAAGAAACCAACAATGATACTGAAGATTTCATGTATTCTTGTGCTAGAGTAAGAGAGATCTATGCCAAGTCATATCCAAACATTGTGCTTCCACCCATCAACCCTGGCGAAAATCCCTATGCTTTTGGAAGAGAAAAGTCTCCATCTCCTTCTCCGTCTCCTACTCTGCCTTCTCTGACGACTGTTTTGGGAGACCTTATTCCTGTCAAAGACGATTCTTCAAGTGAATTCAGCGAATCCAGTGATTCAAACTACAGCCCTGGATCTGAACATTCGTCTCCTGGCCTCATTTACACACGTGCACGAGCTGCGCCTCAAAGGGTGGTATACACTCAACCAAAATCAGAGTCACCTTACTCTCCACCGGATAGTGGCAACAGCACAAGTTGTGTGGCCGAGCTGAAAAACAGAGGTCTTTGGGAGGAGGCTCAGAAGAAGAAACGAGGTAAACTGACATGTTCAGAATGTGGCAAATACAAACATCAAACGTCAGAAAAATACGATCATCTCGCAGACCTCGCGAGACATATGGACAAGAAACACGCTGATTTGAGCCATAGACTGAAATGTCCACATACTGAATGTGCTTGGGGAGTGATTGGTTTTGTTTCTCTGACTGAGCAAAAACGACACATTAAGCATCTGCATGAGAACAAGCCCATTGAATGTGAGATTTGTCTGCGCAAACTTCAACGACAAGACGGGTTTATTCGACACATGCGAGACGTTCACGGGGTGGAAATCAAGTCGAAAAGCGAAAAGCTGCCTCGCCGAAAGACGAAAAAGTAGATAAAAATTAATAAATAATAATGACATAGAGTTTGGATAGAGTTCGATGAGGCAAACCAAATTGGGTTAATTACGCGGTATACCACACCTTAAAGTGAGATGAAACAAAGCTACTTCTTAAACAACATACCAACACCATGATACCCTACTCCATCAGTATTCTAGAATGATACAATTATCTACAGTTTTATGGCACCAAAAAAATCTTTTGAGAGTTATAAACTTGCGTCGAGAATCTGAAAATATCCCTCTGGAAAACTAAGAGGTGTGAACATGGAGCTTCTGCCCAGGACGCAGCCTGTTGCCATTACCGTTATTCACTCCGTTGTTCTTTCCGCCCATGTTTCCGTTGCCTACGCCGTTGCCCGAAGTCTCGTTGTCGTTACCGTTGTTGACTCCGTTACCTTCACCACCTCCGTTTCCGTTGTTCTCTCCGTTATGTTCGGCACCTAACTTGTTGCCCCTACCGTTGTCCACACCGTTGCCTGTACCACCACCATTTCCGTTGTTGTTGCCGTTGTGGGATCCGACGTTGCTGTCGCCATTGCCTACACCATTACCGTCTCCACCTCCATTACCGTTATCGTTTCCGTTATCCTGGCCGTGGTTCCAGTTACCATTATCACCGCCGTTATTTGAACCTCCACCATCACCGTTAGTGTTGCCGTTGAGGCTGCCCACGTTGTTGTCACCGTTACCTTCGCCGTTGTGGTTTCCACCCAGGTCTCCGTTCCTGTTTCCGTTCGTGTTTCCGACGTTATTGTTGCCGTTCTTGTTACCGTCGTCGGTACCACCAATCACCCCTACAGGAGTGACACCGTTCTCGTTGCCATTATCATGGCCGGTGTTGTTGTTTCCGTTCTGATTACCAACAGTGAACGTCAAATAGTCACCACCATCGCCATTGTAGTTGCCATTACGGGAACCGTCATTGTCGTTACCGTCCTTGTTTCCCTGGTAAACGCCTCCACCATTACCGTTGAAGTCGCCATTGAGGAACCCATGGTTACGGTCACCGTCACTATTACCGCTGCTATCAGCATCATCTCCGTTTCCGTTGAAGTCTCCATTTCCGGTACCGTAGTTGTCGTTGCCGTCATCTAGGCCGTTTGGCGAACTGAAACCTCCACCGCCGTTTCCATTAAAGTCACCGTTACCTTGGAGGAGATCGCCTAGATTAGGATGCTTTCCAGGACCAGGAGGAGGAGGAGGAGGAGGAGGAGGAGGAGGAGGTGGAGGAGAAGGTGATGGCATAGGTTCAATATAAGTGGTCACGCTCTTGGTATGGTAAACAGTGTCATGGACCACGTTTCCGGGAAGGGTGAGCAGGTCATGGATGGTATGGGTGTGTGTGACGGTGTAAGCTGGCAAATCGGAAACGGTGACCGTGTCGACAATAGTCTTGGTAGAGGCCTTGTTTGCGGAAGTCACAGTCGTATCAACTCCCTCTGTGACGTTGACAGTGATGATGGTCATACCCGTACACTGGGGCTGTCCACCACCTCCACCACGTTTAACCAGCGAGTCACCCCGTTTGGGGACTAAAGGGAAAGCTGATACAAGGGTACAGACGAGAGTCAGAGTTTTGAAAAGTTGCATTTCGAAGAATCGACGAGGAGCGAAGGAAGGCTGGCATGGACTTTTATAGCCATGTGAGAGTGAGTGGGGTTTGTACAAGGCCAGACCGACCGTTTAGCCCTTAATTATTCTGATATTGGTTTTTTAGCCAGTGCTAGAAGATAGAAAGGGGGTGAAGTATTGAGATGAGAAAGTGAGCAAAAGGAGACTGGATGTGGCAGGTAGGATGTGTCTCAGAGATACCAGTGATGATTATTTACAGCTTCATATTGACAGCAGTATTTGTAGAGCTTTCCTTGTAACTGTGCCAGACACTACCCCAATATTCCATGTTCCATGGTTCTATGCCGTGTTAGAGTGTTTTTAAGCCTTCAGATAGCGCTAAAAGGTCTCGGCAAAAGCCAAGTTTTGCCAAGAGTTCAAAGGGAACAGTGGGTTGTTCTATCTGGCTGTACTATTGATTGGATCAAAACATTTCATGAACACAGGTTATCTCTTTTCATGGATGCACTCGTCACAAACTGCCAAGCTAGCCAGGTTCTAGCACTTTGGAAAGACGAGGTTCTAGCGCGCTCTGAAGCTAGCAGACCCTAGCACCCTGCCAAAAACGGTCTAAACGCTGTCCACGATTCTCATGGAACCCGATCCAGTCATGAACCGGATCATTAGAAAATACGAGATGTGGTGTGAGAGCAAAGTAGAGCGATTGCAGTTAAAGCGTGACTTTTAAATGCCATACAAAATTGTTTTGAGGGATGAACTACACTCCTCATCAAGATAGACTGCTGCAGGGATCCGAAACTAGTTCGACTCCGGTATGGTATCTACAGTCCAGTCAAGTAACTAGCATCAATATAGTGAGACAAATGATCTATTTTAGCCTGCCTAGGTGTAGATAAATCGACTTTGAGAGAAAGTGTAGCCGGTAAGTTGGTGAGATGTGTATGATCAAGAGCTAAGTGAAACTACATAAACATAGACAATTGCTTGTGTGGCACTTCAACAACTACTTAGTTGACTCCTGTAGAGAGTTCATTTATTCACAGTCGAGACACTCGTAGATCTACCGATAGCTTCGCTCATAGCTCTACTCTATTTAACAATTGTTCTGTGCCTCAACGCCGTTCAGGTTCTAAGGCTCAAACTAGTTCAACTGTAGTCTCGTTCCTAATGCTTATTTGCGGCTAGAACCTGAGGGGTTGAGGGGAGGCAGTATTGAGAAAGTTCATTTAATAATAGCGATTATATCCAGACTCTCAAAGTTGATATATGCGTTGTTTGCAAAGAACAAATGTGGTGAGTTGTAAGAACCTCTACAGTGTTTACCAAACATGACAAGCTCCATTATTTGATTTTAAAAGTCGAATGTCTCACATTAGACAACTTTCTGACAGGCTATAGACCCAAACGGCTTCCTTCGCTTATTTCCCTGATTTTCGATCCTGAAGAACATGGTCGTCAGAAAACCAAAACTCAAGATATCTAGCTGGTTGGTGTATCATTACATACTAAAGACCTTGTAGAATAGCCCCACATAGAAGTAATCACGTTTCCTGCCATTTTCGGGCGGCTGACTAAGCAATTTTCAGCGCCGGAGAAAGGGGGTCTTTTTTTTAACAAAAAATTGGTCCCTTGGCCCAGTTGGTTAAGGCGTCGTGCTAATAAGAAATTAGCCTCTTTGCAACGCGAAGATCAGCAGTTCGATCCTGCTAGGGACCATTTCTTTTTGTTGTTATCAGAAGTGATAGCAGCATTTCTTTTGCTATTCTGCATAGCCATTCAATAACAACCAAGAGTGCTATTAATTACCTGGTAGTAGTCCTATTTTATGATCCACTACTTGTACTGTAGTTTTGATCTGGTACCGGTACTGTAGTTCAGGTTCGTCATTATGAAAGTGAGACTTTACGGAACACGACTCATGACGTGCAGTTTTAATTAGAACTGAAAGGGAATAAAGTGGGTGGTGTTAAATGCGTTCAAGTTTGTTGCTTTCAATTTTCAAAGAGATTGAACAGATATGCAGTTGTGTTGGTGGCGTGTAAACATGGATCAGATGGATGAAACAGAAAATTCAGGAAAAAATAGAATAAAATAGTAAAAATAAGTGAGAAAACAGCGTAACAAGAAGCTACAGACAAATACCATACAACCAAGCACTGGACTCAAAACTACCTCTAAAGACCGTCATAACATTTACAGATCCATCTGGGTTCCATGTTGACACTTTTACACTTCAGCAACAACCTTAACTTTTTGGACGTATAACTTCCCATGACAAATCCATCTACCGACTTCACTATCTCATATATCACAAATTAAACGACAGAATCACAATCTACACACCTCAAATATTCTAAATATACCCATAACACCCCCTCAAACTACTCTGAGCACCCATTACGTAGCCCTACATCCTCCCCCGAGCGCCACCCAACAAGGTTCAGCAACACGAAAAGACGCGCGACGGGTGCATATTAGCTTACCCTTCCTGTCTAATCACAACACGTCTGAAAAAACCCGCTTTTCAAAATGGCTGACGAAGAATTCGAACGAGCTGGAGCCATTCCCATCGAGAAGCTCGCTGTCAACGGCATCACCCAGACGGATATCAACCGTCTCGGCGAGTTTGGGCTCTACACTGTGGAAAGTGTGGCCTACACCCCCAAGAAACACCTTCTCACCATCAAAGGCATCAGTGAAGCCAAGGCTGATAAACTGCTCTCCGAGGCATCCAAACTGGTGCCTCTGGGATTCACCACGGCTTCTGACGTCCACCAGACCCGTTCTGGACTCATCACATTAACTACAGGCTCTTCGCAGCTCGACACTCTTCTGGGTGGCGGTATCGAGACAGGTGCCATTACCGAGATGTTTGGCGAGTTTCGAACGGGCAAGTCGCAGCTGTGCCATACTCTGGCTGTGACGTGTCAGCTTCCTATTGACCAGGGAGGAGGTGAGGGAAAGTGCCTGTATATTGATACAGAGGGCACTTTCCGACCGGAGCGATTGCACCAGATTGCTCGACGGTACGGTCTGAATGGAGACGAGGTGCTTGATAATGTTGCTTATGCTCGAGCTCACAACTCTGACCATCAGATGCAGCTGCTTCAAATGGCAGCCAACATGATGACCAAGTCGCGGTTCTCGTGTCTCATTGTGGACTCCATCATGGCACTGTACCGAACAGATTATGCCGGACGAGGAGAGCTGTCTGCTCGTCAGACTCATGTGGCCAAGTTTATGAGAACTCTCCAAAGACTGGCTGATGAGTTTGGTATTGCTGTAGTGATTACCAATCAGGTAGTTGCCCAAGTGGACGGAGCTGTGTTCAACCCCGATCCCAAGAAACCCATTGGAGGCAACATTGTGGCCCATGCGTCGACCACAAGACTGTACTTTAAGAAGGGACGAGGAGTGCAGCGAATCTGCAAGATTTACGACTCGCCTTGCTTGCCAGAGAGTGAATGTGTGTTTGCCATTCACGAGGATGGTATTGGCGACCCCAAGGAGGAGGAGTAGGAGGATTCGAAGGAGAGCGTAGCTCGACTGAGAATACGCTGCCACTGAGTGAACCACTGTTGGTTCATCTCTGACAAAAAGCATTAGGTAGACTGCTTGAAATCAGAGCATCGCTGAAACAGCGTATTGAAATAATTAGTACATACCCTTTTATTTACAAAGTTGTAGATGTACACGAGTATCAGGTAATTTGTATGATAGTAACTCATGCTGTTTCTAAAGTATGGCTACAGTGTGTTTAGGTTGGGTTTTGTATCTCTCAATCTAGCTATTAGCAGTTCTGAGTTGACTGATAAACATCCATCTTTCGGTACTTAAAAATATATAAAAGCCAAGGGAATCACATATACTGGTATATATCACTTTAATCCTGCCATTTAGCTTTCTTCCAAAAATTCACCACTCACAGCCTCCCTATATTAGCCCACTGCACAACACAACTAACCTTACTAAGCAAAAGAAATACCAAAGAATACAACTGTCAGACCTCTCTCCAGCAAAAAGAATGGACGACACCGGAATCGAACCGGGGACCTCGCGCATGCTAAGCGCATGTGATAACCAACTACACCAGACGCCCTGTGATGACCCGGGTGGGGTACAGAGTATTTGGGGAGGAAGACGGAGCGATTTTCGCCCGAAATTTTGGCTGTAGAGACATAGGAAGATGATTGTTAGATAGAACAAGAGATGAGGATTCTAGCCATATAGTCTGTATTTATGTAGAGCATGTGGTTCAGATTCTAGGACAGTTATAAGTGGTGGTGGAATTGAACTTCAAAGTAACTTAGAAGAGAATCTAAGGGAGCAGTATTACTAAAGAGTTGAAGCAGGACATTCCAGTGGAATATTAAAGCGGCTAACATTTTGAACAGCTTTTATGGACATCTACTATAGTGTGTTCTATATATACAAACTTGTACAAGCCCTGGTACGGTGAACATACTATGAGCCTTCATGGACTTCTAAGCCAAATTCAATGAAATTATACCAGCTGGAAGTTCTTGTTTTGACACCCCCGTTTATTCACTCCTTACTTAGTCACCCAAAAAATGGTCTATTGGTTGTGAGCCAAGTACGATACCAGATACCCTAAACATAGTCACCATCATCTTAAACATCTCCCTCTAACCACTCCATAAACTACTCATAACCTGTCGTCACCACCAACCCCCACCTCACAAACACCATAAACCCCCGTACTGTGCTGTAATTTCTTTTTCCCGCTGCTTTCAAACCCCTGTAGTTGCTGCTTAACTACCGCCAACTACTGCACTTAACTTCCAAGTAGCTCGGCTACAGACGGTTTTCGGAGCAAGTGCCGAGGGCCGTCTAAGCGGCTGAATACTGGATAAAATGATGATTAATCCACTCCACAGTCATCACGTGACCCAAATTACCATATCATATGGAATTCACCACCCCCACATCACGTGACCACCGCCCACCCTCCATCTTCCATTTGTTTACACATTCACATGACGGTCCACCCCGGATTTTGTTAGCGGCTGCTGGATTTTAGCGTGAGCCGTTGGACAACTACACGACACAAACAGAACGATAGGGTAAGGGTATGACGTAACCAAGTATACACAAATAACCGCCGCAATCAGGAGATTCTTCCCACACTCTTAAATAACCACCACCCCCTCCATAACCCCCACAGCATCGCTTATACCTCGGGTCCGGTTTGTTCCTGCTAAACCCTATTTGACGCACTCTCCATACAACAAGGTTGGTGACCAATTAGAGGTGTGGCAATGTATTTGACGAGTCACAGTGTAGTTTCGGAGATTGCGATACGAAAAGTGGTCAGTGGTAAAACGAAAAAACACGGTTTATTTTCCCACATTTCAAATACACCCCACCACTATCCAGGGTTAGGGTACCCCACTACCCCACATCGGTGTTTCGACGGAGAGGTTAATAACTTTATCCCTATTCTCTTCGGTCTCGATTTTTCATCCACCACCACACTCTACCAAACACACTTCACATCGTCCGAAGCATGTCTACTTCCGGCACGTATGAAAACAAGCGCACGCTGGCCTATGTGTGCAAGAGCGGAGTCGCAGGAGGTGTTGCCGGCTGTGTAGCCAAGACGGTCATTGCTCCTTTGGATCGAGTCAAGATTCTGTTCCAGACGTCGAATCCCGAGTTTCGCAAGTACCGTGGCTCGTTTCTGGGCTTTTGGCGCGCGGGAAAGTTCATTTACAGCAACCAGGGTGTCTGGGGTCTTTTTCAGGGCCATTCTGCGACTCTTTTGAGAATCTTTCCTTACGCAGCAGTCAAGTTTGTGGCCTATGAGCAGTTTCGAGCGTTGTTGATTTCTGGACCTGATCAGGAAGTCGCTCTACGACGTATGGCAGCCGGTTCTCTGTCTGGAATCGTGTCTGTTTACTGCACTTATCCACTTGAGCTGATTCGAGTGAGAATGGCATATGCTACTAACGAAGTGAGGCAAGGAGGCCGTCTTCTGGCTGCTGCAAAGTCCATTTACGCAGAAACACCCTCGGCAAAGGCCACGCAGTGGTTTTCACCTCGATTAGCCTCCTGGACCAACTTTTACCGAGGCTTTACTCCCACCATCATGGGTATGATCCCGTATGCAGGAGTCTCTTTTCTCACTCACGATTACATTCACGACCTCTTCCACACTCGCTACTTTCGAGAATACACCGTCAAGGGCGAGGACCGAAAAACATACCATCATCTGCTCGAAACCAACAATGACGATGTGCTGCTGGAAGGACATCATCATCATGACCATGAGAAAAAGGTCACGTACAAAAGAGAGCCGCTCAAAGCATGGGCGCAGCTGATCGCCGGAGGAGTGGCAGGCATGGTGTCTCAAACTGCATCTTATCCGTTTGAGGTGATCCGACGACGAATGCAGGTGGCAGGAGCTCAGGCAGGCTCGTCAGGCGTGCATCCCAGCATATTGGCAACAGCCCTGACGATTTACAAGGAAAGTGGACCAAAGGGGTTCTTTGTGGGATTGACGATTGGGTACATCAAGGTGACTCCCATGGTGGCCTGCTCGTTTTTTGTTTACGAGAGAATGAAGCATTGGCTGGGCATTTAATGTATATATTTATTGCATCCGCGAGTTGAGTGCATGGCACGAGACGAGCGAGTATCTGAAAAGAAACACGTGTGAAGCATGTGGCTATGAGATGTGTAGATAGACAGTTTGAGAGTGGGCACATGAGGATGTCCCGAGAGCTTACAGTGGGTTTCTATGGAAGCAAGTGAGGTCAGAGAGTCTGATAATAGCTGTTTCAGAGAAGTTAGCATACGTGAGATGACTAAGTGGGTCTCATGAGAAATCTGAAGAAGCTACTAATGCCTACTAACGAGTATCAAATATCTCATTTGAGCTGTCTACTGGTGTTATGGTAAACTAGGTGGGACAAGTGGTTGCTTTATGGGGTAAGTTAGAAAGAGGGTGAGCTTCCATAGTTTATTAAGTGACCATAGAAACAAGGAGAGTTGAAGCTGATAAGAAGAACATGGAGTGGTTGCAGAGTGTATAAGATGAGAGCTCTACATCTCAGTGAAATGATATTCTCTAGCTAGTGAAGAATAGTCGGGCCATAAGCAATTCTGGTATGTCAGTAGAAGGAAAGCCTTTACACATAACACCACCTCCCCCCCTCTTTTTTGCAAAGGGGGTATCATTACAACCAGTAATCACCTACTGTCATCTCATGTAAGCGTTTCCAAGCGTGGGATAGCATCCACAGTCTCACAAGATTGAATAGCTACAGTCTTCAAGGCCTCGACACTAAAGTGTTGGATGTTGGACCAGTCAGATTGTAGGTCTTGCTCCAGCCTGATCTTCTAGAGGTGAATTCTCTACCAACACATCAGTACCAGTATAAAAAAACGAAAAAAAAGGGTACCGGTACATCATTATTTTCCCGTTCCGTTCCGGCCGGTTTATGGGTATTTCCATGCACACAGCCTCGGCCACCTGAAAACGTCTTGCCCGAATTAAACACCTCCAAAAACACCAATACCAACACCACGTGGAAATAATTGAGGTAGTTAAAAGATCTGCAGCTCTCCGATTCTTTAGATACCAATATCGGACTACTCTGACCTCCCCACTTCTCCACAGTTTGGAGGTGTTTTGGGTTTGAGATAATGCATCGCATCTATTTTTAGGTTTGGAGACAGATGAGAATAATGACAGGAAGGTCAGTGGCTGGACAGTGGTTGAGTGATGAGTGACAGTATGAACTTGTGAAATATGGATATATATATTAATCAAAAAACTTGGGAATGACTCATTTCGAAGTCTCTATAGCCAGAACACTGTTTGTTGGATCTAAAAGATAATAAAAAGATATGCCTGATTATGAGAACTAAGCAGAACGTCTTAAATGAAGAGGGTCTGAAAGCAGTGAGTTAGCAGTCTTCTTTGAGACATTTAAAAGTGTTTTTAGAAGCCTTTTTTGTACTCCTCAAGACTACAACAGTGTTAAATACCTGTCTACATCTCACACAAACCTCTTCAAACGCTCATATCCCTGCCACAGCTAATACCAATACCCCTATGATTTCTTTTTGTTCAAATTTCACCTGAAATTGCTCTTTCCTCCTCAATTTGCTCTTGTTTCTGCCCAACAAAATCTCTTGAACGAATCAGATAACCACCCTGGCTTGTGATATTGCAATAACCCCTGGTAATGATCTTGGCACTGTCACACAAAACAGTTCTTCCGACAAGCCGTATTATCTACACCTCCAATTTGCTCAATCTAATCTCTTGGTATAGATTTATCTGCTCATTTTTGAGCACATCTGATAGTAGAGATCGTCGGCTTTGAGGCTTGACATTAGGAGCAAGTGAGTGTTGAGATTATACTGACCTTTTTCTTAGGATAGATATCGAACATTACAGTACATCATTTTATACAATCTAGGGGTAATGACATCTACCAATGTAACTATACATATCTCATCACTTGTAACATATGAGTACATAAGTCTCCACCCTTGATCTATCTCTAAAATCAGTATTCGCTCATAAATGCTCATGTGCCGTATGCCATCTCTAGCCAAGAAAGAGAGGCTGTGATGAATGGAATACAACATAATTGCAATATTCTGTTTGTGTCTATTTGTGTCTATTTGTGTCTAATCACATTTATGTATGCATTGACTTCCATCTGATAACATCTCGTCTGTTTCATTCTACTGATACATCATCTCAACGCCTTGTTCATCCTCACGCGAGCTGTGAAGCTGCTGTGGCTAGTGTGTGGCGTTGTGGCTGGTGCAAAAATAGCCTCGCATGCATATGCATAGGGAGCAAAGAAATCTGGGGTGATGGAGTTGAGTGATGCCATACGAATATACCAAAATTTTATATCATTATATAGCCCTAAATCCATACATTCCAAAACTGCAGCCCCGAGCTCCCCACCACCTCTATATCAAAAGTTATGACCCTTTTCAAATTCCTATACCTCCCACCTGCTCAATAATCTGCTCACTCTTACACTCATGCAGCGCAAATGAGCAATTGTACGTCACCTTGGTGGTTAACCTGAGTAACGTGTTTTTGTCAGATTCATCTATTTTCCTGTCGTCTTCTTTGTCCACTACATCCTCCACTTGTTTCAACTCGTGCTAAATAACCACACCTTATTACGACACCCTATATCGTCAGTATAACCATGTCTTTAGTCCATCATGTTAAGCCTATCTGACCTAAAGTTTTTCCAAGAAAAGGAGACGTCTGGAAGAAGCGCTTCATTTTGCGTTTTTCGCCTTTTTGATAATCTGATTACCGAGGAATGAAAAAAAAATTGTCTCGATATATAACCCGTACTCCCCCATCTGATCTTATCTATCAGCATCAACAATGAAATTCACAACGCTTCTGACTCTGATAACAAGTGCTACGGCCTTCTCTCCCATCAATGTTCACTCCATTGAGCCTCTCATCAACTCCAGTGAGTCACTTCAAGTCAGAGAGATTCTCAAGGTTGAAAAAGTTCGACTTTTGTGTGCCGTTGACGACAACGGTAACAAGAAAGCATGCTTGAACGAGTTCCAAAACACAGATATCAACATTCTGGCGTCTTCATTGAACAACCTCCTTCTTGGAAAACAGCTTGAAACTCGATCTCAGGCTTCGTCAAGTTTTTCAGGAGGTAATCAGGATGATGGAGAAGAGCTGGACTGTTCTTTTGAGCCCCGAAACCTCAAAAAACCAATCAGAATTGGAGCTCTGTTTGCCGTTCTGGCTACTTCAGCTCTGGGAGTGTTTCCTCCTGTTCTGGCTACCTCAGTATTCAAAATCGACCTTCAGTCACTTCCCATGACTTTCGTCAAACAGTTTGGAACAGGTGTGGTTCTCAGTACAGCTTATGTGCATCTGGCAGCTGAAAGTCAGGAGGATTTCACAAACAAGTGTATTGGTACTTTGGATTATGACCCTACAGCCATGTCTCTGGTGTTGGCTGGAACTTTTATCGCTTTCGTGCTGGAATACGGCTCAGCTAGATGGTTGAGACAGAGAAAGGACCGAAAGAAGCATATCCACTCTTCTGATTCTGAAGTGGACGAATCCAAGGACAAAATCAATGTCGTCGAAACCACTATCGATATGTCTGGAGCAGCCAATATGGGCTGTGCAGCTCACTCTGCAGCTCTCATTGACCCTACAGATAAAATCTCAGTCATCATTATGGAAGGAGGTATCATCTTTCACTCTGCTCTGGTTGGAGTGGCTGTAACTATCGCTTCTGAAGACGGATTTATTGCACTTTTCATCGCCATTCTCTTCCATCAGACTTTTGAAGGTATTGGTTTGGGTTCAAGAATCGCAGGACTTAAAGACTCGTCTCTGTTCTTCAAACTCAGCATGTGCACCTACTTCACCATTGTCACTCCGATCGGAATGGCTATTGGTCTGGGAGTCATGGACTCTATGAACTCCAACGACCCTGCCACTATCTGGGCCATTGGAACCATTTCAGCACTGTCTGCTGGTGTTCTCATGTGGGCTGGGTTGGTGGAGATGTTGGCCTTTGATTGGCTGTTTGGAGACCTCTCCTTTGCAAAGAGAAATAGAGTGCTGTGTGCCATGGCTGGTCTGGTGGCAGGCATGATCTGTATGTCCCTGATTGGAAAGTGGGCTTAGAAAAGGTGGATAGATAGATGTTTTTAATGATTAATGATTTATGAGGTATGATAAGAGGGAGCTGCAGGTGGTAGACGGTAACTTGTAGAGTAAAAGCACCTGGCTATAGAGAGGCCTCTGTTAAGGATATTAATAACAGCTATGACAGTAACAATAGAAATGTGAAAAAAAAAAAAAAAAAAAAAAAAAAAAAAAAAAAAAAAAAAAAAAAAAAAAAAAAAAAAAAAAAAAAAAAAAAAAAAAAAAACATTGTCAACACCTCTCAATAAAATAACAGCACAGCACTACCCTGGTACACATAACATCCTACTGTACAATGCAATACTGGTCTTGATACTCCCATATTCATTCTTGGTTCCATATAGAACCAGATTGATTCGAACAATCATGGAACCGTTATGAGCGGTTAATCACTACGCACACCCAGATAGTTCGCTGCTGCGCAGCTCACTACTGGTATAAGTTAATCATTTCATCATATAACATACATAAGTACAATTGGCTTGATAGCTACCAGCAGACAAGCAAGATATAAGTAAACAAACAGAGAATAGCTTGGTGGAAGTGTTTCACCGCTTGCACTTGTCTCGCTGCTTCGCAGCTCGTCAAGTGGTCTATCTAGGACCCAACTTGGCCAGACACGCCGGCCCCTGCTCCTCCCACTCCTGCTTACTAATCCACATGTGCTCCTTGTCGTGCATAATGTTGGCCAGCACGGCTCCTCCCAAAAACACCATGTGTCGTCGTCTAGGGGGATCTTCAATCTTGACCTTGAACGAGTTGAGTCGCGTGGGGTCTCCGTTGAGCACCCGTGTGAGCCACAGCTGTTTGAGCTCCTTCTCCATTCGAGAAGGCAGACCGGGGTACATGGACGATCCTCCAGACAGCACAATGGCCTTGTAGAGAGAGGATCGCACATCAATGTCGGCGGCCTGGATGGTCTGGAACAGCAGCTCGGCGATACCGGGCTGCTCCGAGTCGACCAGATGGGGCTGGAACAGACACTCGGGAGCCTCGAATCGCTCAGAACCAAGCTTGATGGTTCGTCCATCAGGAAGCTCATAAGTGTCGACCAGAGCAGTTGTCTCGTTGGCGAGCTTGGTGTCCAGGTCCAGGTCGTAGGAGACGTAGCAGAACTTTTCCTTGATCTGTCGAACTGTCTCAAAGTCGGCTGTTCGGTTGAAGGCGTATCCTCGTCGAAGCAGAAGGGCAATGAGCTGCCGGGTAACGTCTCGACCAGCAACGTCCAGTCGACGGGTCAGATGGTTGAGCACGACACTCTCGTAGACAGGCACCACATGAGTGACACCATCTCCAGAGTCAACAACCACTCCCGAAGACAGACCCTGGGCGTACAGAGCCAGAACAGCCTGGATGGCCACGTAGACGCCGTTGAAGCCGTAGTGCTCAAACATGATTTCGCACATTTTTTCCCGGTTCTTGAGCGGGTTCATGGGCGGCTCTGTAAGCAGCACCTTTCGTCCTCGGGTGTCAATCTGCATCTTGTCGTAGAACGAGTGGTTCCACAGATGGCCCATGTCCTCCCAGTTTCGAATCACTCCGTTCTCCATGGGGTACGAGATCTGCAGCATGTTTCGGGCGGCAGCAGCCTCGTCTCCACACATAATGTCCTTGATGGCCACGTCGCCATAGGTGTCTGTAGCCCGCTCCTCCGCTCGAAGAATGGGCCGACCCACCATGGAGGGGAAGGTGTGTTCGGGGAAGTTGGTGCCGCCGTAGCCGATTTTCACAAAGCCGGTTCCCTGGTCTAGCACAATTGGTTGTTCGCTCATATTCGCTCAGTGGTGTGGGTGATGGAGGGTGTGGGAGTATGCGGGAGTTTAAGGATTACTAACTTAAAGCTGGGTGTTGTGTAGTGGGGGGATAAAGGAGGGGAGTAGGAGAGAGGATGGATGGGGGATATTACTAATCATCGTCAGTTATGTACAATTGAGGCTTGATTTATTCGATTCGGGCTATTTTGAGCCCTCTGGCTTACTGCTGTGTTGTCTCGACACTGTCATCTCCTCCTAATCTAATAACTGCACACCTTGGACAAACTCCCAATTGCTATCTCCATCCAGCCAAAGTTAAATGGCTGAAATTTGGCATGAGAGACAAGATGAAAATATATACACAGGTGGTGAAAAGTCGTTGATCTGGTTGTTTTTGGGTACATTCAAGCTGTCAATTATCATTTGTACACAGATCCGCATCGTTTATACTGAAATCACTCAACAAGGGCTTGTCATTTGGAATGCATCTCAGAAGTACACTTGGCATCATCGGTGAGAGATGGATTTCCGGAGAATAACGAAATTGAAGCCTCAACATGTAGTGGTGTGCCATTTGAGCCTATTGAAGCATCTTCTTCACTGATTTACGGCTGATTCCATCAAGACAACCCCTATTGAAGTTGCCTTGTTAACACCACCATCGCTTATCTCCGAGCTATAAATATACACAGCATTGGATTGGATACAGTGCAACAGAGAGCCAAATATGAGTGATCTAGCGAACAAAAAACATGTAATATTGCTTATTAAGCATATACAAACCACCTGCTCGAATCTCATCCCCGTCCCTCTCTTGAAACACCCACAATCAACAGTCCTCTCTGCACTGCCCCTTCAACAATATTCCTAACAGTCAACTTACTTTGTTGACAAGTTAACAAAATGGACTACAAGAGACCTCTTACTCATGGCATCAGGCAGTGTCTAGCGACACTGCCCTACCCTGCCGTCATAATCATGCAATCATAATTCGTTATATAAATAGCTATATGCATATTTTCAAGATGCGTCCTTCCCTCATTTTCCCTTTTCCCTTTTTACGGATTGTGCCGTCGCTGGTAAAACAACACATAGGCGTTCTTGTTCACCACAGCCCGCTCATTCACGTTTCGGTTCACCACCGTGTCGTCAAAATAACACCATCCAAGCTTACCTCGCTTACAGAACGAAGTATAATGACCACCTCGAAGAGTACCATAATGGTTAGCCACTCCAAACAGAGAGTATCTGAAAGGAGCAGTCTGACCTCTAGCCAACAGCTTCTTCAGGAAGGGCTCATCTTCAGCTGTAGGAGGAGGCCAGTATCGTGTGAGATCCATCTCAAGAGGGTATGTTACAAACGTGTTCAGCTTATCTCCAAAGCCTCTGGAATGATCAAACCGCTTCAAGTGAATAATCAGAGTCTCTGGAAGCCGTGAAATCTTCATGGACTTGATTGTAGGTCTGGGTTTCTTACAAGTAGGACACTGCCACATGTTTTCTCCCTCCAGCAACTCAGGCTGAGTAAACTGGTTGAAACAGTCGTACAAAGTAGGAAGTGTCGCTCCTGCGTACTTTGGAATAGGTAGAGTAAGCGACGAGAACGCAGTGTACGTTGTGGAAGTCATGTTACACACGGTGCACTGCAGTTTCGACTGATACTGGCCCTGAAACTCATCCACAATGAAAGAAGACGCAGACTTCAGGTACCGTTCCCACTCCAAAGAAGAGACGATTCTGACACTCATTTCCTCCCGTCTCTTTTCCTCACTCTCAGTCAACTCTCGAGGCTTGTACTGACCATCACCCACAGAGTTCAACTCCTCATGAAGACCATCCAGAATGAAAGTCAAGAACTCCTGACAGTCATGCTGCTCCATACCACTAAACTGGGAATTGACGTGTGCAATAATACCCTTGAAAGACGTAGGAACAAGGTACGGGTACGCGTTGGCTACTAGAGCTTGCACAAGATCTGCATACTTGGCAATCAACGCTCCCTTGTATCCCAGCTTGGATTTCAGGTTAACCCGGTGCTTGTAGGCTTGGTTGATGATAATCTTGGTGAGTTGGGACGTGGCAAGACACTGAATAATGCAGTTGATGTAGCACGTGTTTCCAAGATTTTTGAGACCCGTCTGGAACGTCAACGACATGGGAGGAGGAGATCCAGACATGGGAGCCAGATGAGGAGGGTAGGGAGACTGAGAAGCAGGTTGTCGCACACTCTTGTACGACGGAAACTCGCCCTTGTGCTTTTCTTTAGGTGAATAAGCACTGGGGGGCTGTTTGATCGGAGAAGAGGCCGTGTTGACCGACAACTGAGGCAACCCATGAGAATAGTACCCATGCGAAGACCGAGCAGCTTGAGCTGGCTGAGATACTCCATGAGTATGATGTTTGGACTCTGGAAGAGGCTCGTTGAGGTACGGATGACAAGAGTACATCTGGTTCTTGTACGACGATCCATCGGGAAGTGACGTCGAAGACAAAGAAGCAGGAAGCGTCAAAGAGGACGTAGAAGACGACAACGAAGGTGGGAGGGGTGGAGGAGTGGATGGAGGAGGAGGTGTAGAAGAAGACTGAACAGGAGGAGGTCCGTATGAGTACGCATAACTGGCGTAGTTTGAGTACGGATGCGAGTACGACCGGTTCGGATCAAAGGATGCTGCGGGAGTAGGATCGCTGTGTTGTTTGGCCAGTTCAGCTCGTTGTTGCAGAGGTGAACGTGTATCAATGAAAGTGGTAGCTGCTCCAGAATGCTTCCAATCATCCAGACCACCAACCAGCAAACAGGGAGGTCGCTGTAGAGGTCGCTTGAATGCCTGAGAGTACAGGGCTTTCAGTAGTATCTTCAAGGGCTTCGTCTGGTAAGATGTACTGTTTTGGTCGTAGAAAACAACAATCTCAAACGCTCCTCTTGCCATGAACCGTTCAAACTCCTCCGTTGTAAGCGCAGCCAGCATCTTCTCCTCCACCTGCTCGTCAGTCATGTCTGCCTCCAGTAAATGCGGTTCCACACACACCACATTTGGAGCGGCAATATGGCACTTTTGAAAGTCCGCTCTGGGCCGGATATCCAGCAGCAAAATCGTCTCCGGTGCATGCCCCAGGTACTGGTACAGCTGCGACGTCTTGAGCGTGATTGTGTGACGTGGCGGCGTAGGTGTGGATGAATGGGGTGGTGGAGTGGGCGTAAATTGTCGAGAATAAGCCGTTTGAGGCACTGGGGGCGGCGTCTGTTTGGGTGCGCCGTTCAGAGTCGCTCTCTGTACCTCTGGACTCCTTCCCCGCAGCTTCTCCAGCTTGTCTTTGAGTGGATCTGCTTTTTCTTCTGGCTGGACTTCGAGATGCGAAAACCCTCGGATCGTGTCGTCAATGGACGCCAGCAAATCGTCGTTGGACTGTTTGCGCACGCCACTGGTCTTCTCGCGCACGTACTTGCCCTTGACGGTCGAAATGAGCTCCAGAACCCGTCTGTCCGTCTCTGCCAGGTCACACAGCTCCACGTACGTCTGGTGGAACGGCCCCTTTTTCGCCTGGAACTTGTCGTAGTCGGGGTGGCGGGGGATGCACACAAACAGAATCTCGCGCGCCTGGAAAATGTGGTAGGCCGCCAGCTCCAGGTCCATCTCCAGCATCTGCTTGTACTGCTCTATCTGGGAGAGCGCCAGATCGACCATGCGTTTGGGCTTAAAGTCGGATAACGCGCCGGTCGCCTGCCTCGCCGCCTTGCCCAGCTCTTCCAAATTGGTGTATCGCATGGCTGGGGTACGGGGGGTGGGGGTGTATGTGGTGTAGTGGTGGTGTGGTTGATGAGGTTGTCCACTGTAAGTACGGGCTGAACTAAGGTTTAGCTCCGCCTTGTGGTGGCTCAGAGTGCGACTGTAAGCCATCTCTGCTCAAAAAGCAGCTCTGCTGAAAAGTGGTGTGTAGGAAGAAGAAACCGATTTTATCCCATCTGTCCAACATATATTTTCAAAACCTGTTTGTGTCACAAAAGTGTCAACGCCACATGGCACATAACTATGTCGTCATACCGCATCCTACCCCAGATCTGATAACTAATGCATAACGTGTCAGTTATAGAAGGTCGTTATGGCTGATATCGAGGGTGTTTTGGGGGTGCATGGTATTATTGGGGCTTCCCAAGTCACGTGATATGTTCAGAATATTTATCTCATAATAATATTCCCTCGTTTCAAGCCGTATCGTGATCTGCAGTGTGCTATTATTAGGTGCATTTGGTAATGCAGGTGGTGTGTAGGGAGGCAGACAAATCTCCATTTAGTCTTAATGAATATGTTCATCTTGGGTTAAATTATTTTACTGGATTTTCCCCGGTGTTTTCTGATTTTATCTGATTTTTCAGATATTATTTCAGACAGATAATCTCCTTAAAGTTGGTTAGAGTTGATAGGAATGTATAGTTATTTGAATGCTTCCAACTGGTCCAATATGAAAGATTTTTGTTGGATATTTGGTGAATATGTTCTAATCACCTATTTATCACCTCTGTCAAAATCACCACTCATTCGAATATATTTCAGCCCACGTTTATGGTCCTCGTATTTACAATAAACTCTAACATTTAACCGCAAGTAACCACAGTCATTTTTCTAGCGTGTAGTTAAACCAACCTGGATAATTTTTGAATCATTCTGTTCCCAGTGTTACTCGCTATCTCCCTGTGCACATATTATCTCAATGGCTCTTCTACAACACCCAATATCAATCTTCCAATCACACATTCTCAGATACCCCTGACAAGTGAAACATGAACCTTGCAAGCGAGGTTAGGAGATGAGATGTGAGTCAGTGGAAGTTTGTCGTTCATTTAAGGACTGCTTTGAAACATAACATCTGTGTTGTATTCTTAAGCTGAATATTATAAAGATGCATCATCTGACTAAACCAAGATATATTATTTACATGTGACATTGCCAAGAAATCATATCGTACTTCACTATTTTCCAACCGCCATAACCAAACACAGGTCCTGAAGAAGACAGACCAGCTCGACTTTTTCCAGACCCTCGATATCGTCCTGGAAAGTCGCCAGGTTGGGCATCAAGCCATGCAGTTTCTGAGCAGCGTATCTTCTCAAATCGTCATTCTTGGCCTCGAAACATTGCTGCCACAGGTAAACGGCCTGGTTGATTGCCAGGTTCTCCTCCTTGATAATGTCAATTGCAATCTCCAGTAGTTCAGGCAAGTCGTACATGTCAGCAAACACCACCAGTCTAGCTGCATCATCAAACTCCAACCCGAGTTCCTGACCATACAAGTGTCTGACAATCACTTCCAGAGTGCTTTTAGGCATGGGCAACTCGACACAGTTCTCTGCAGCCTCCTTCATTTCTGACTTGACCATTCCCTCGAAGAAAGGCCACACAGCCACCATCACTGACTTGTGCACCTTGAGAGACTCTCCATTCTCACAGTTGAGAATGAAATCTCCCTCGGAAGCTGATCTGATTTTGGAAAGCCCGGTTTTCTGCACACTTGTCTGCGGAACAGGAGGTTCAGAAAATAGTTCAGCTACCTTTCTTTTCTTGGCTGGATTGAAATAATCAAATGTAGCGGATTTCCAGTTCTTCCTCAGGACAACTATAAAACCTCCATTACCACTGGTAAACACAAACGCGTTCTCACTAAGCGCAACACACGTTTCGGGATCCGCGGCGGTATTAAAGAGGCTTGTGGAGCTTGAATGTCTTTGTTGTTCTGCTTCGTTATAGTAATAGAGATACACCTTCCGTCTCTTGGGGGTGCGATCATCTTTTTCGCTGACTTCACACATGACAAAGTAGAAGGTTCCGACGTCATCCAAAACGCAGGACGAGAAAATCCTGTCTTCGATATCCGCATCGAAATCTTCCCTTGACATGGGTGTCACTACTCCAGGTATCTTTGTTTCAGTCATATTAATGTGGTGGGTAGAAAGTAGAGTTGCATATCGCGACGAACTGTATTTTGCATGCAGCAGCTTTAAGACAGAATTGATCAAGATGTGAGAGTTGGTGATGTTCTTATAGCACCATACTGTAGTAAACTGAAGGCATTTGGGTAATGAAATTTTTTTTATTTCCATAATTTTCACCACCAGCAATTCACCTGTATGATTATCAGTGAGAGCAAAATAAAAGGCAGCACTTTGACACTATATCGTAGAAACCAGGAACAGTAACTACACCGCAAAGCAGGCGATAACGTAGAGTATTTCTTTTTATCATCTAGATCTACCGTATCCGCGGTACAGTACGATGCCCCACATAACACTGATATTACTGCACAGTGACGTCAACTTCACACAAGTATTAATTATGTGATTATAAAAAAACAGTGCAAGGAGTAGCTAAGGCAAAAATACTGAACCCAGGGGAAATTGGAAATAACCAGAAACCCCATACCGTACCTGATACACCTTCCAGAGCCTTTCCATGCTGCACCTAGAGCCAAAAGCCTGAGGGTCGTACTTGAGATTTTAGTTTGGCTTTCCTTGTGTTAATTAGATACTAGTGGTGAGCATTTTAGTGGATGTTAGTGAGGTGCCAATGGTACTAGTGTAGACCTTTGGGAGTTGTATGGGCAATAATTCATCAACTCAAGTATGACCACAACACTGCTCAAACTACAGTTACAGAACGATGCAAGTACACCGCATTGCTCTTCGTCTGCTTCAATGTAACCCTGCATCTGCACCATGACGAACTCGAAGCCAAATCGAAAATGTCAGAATCAGTCAGGAACGATACCCAGGAGCATACCAGCAACGATATACAATAACCGGTCAAACAACACAAAAAGATACATAAAAACAAATGACACTCAAAATCATACACGACTACCGTCATTCACCCTTACTTCACACCTCAATTGCAACATTTCAGCTGCAACGCTCAGGGCTGGCACTGATGATCAAACTCTGAGCATAACGTCCCCGTTGAATCGAGATGGTATCTACACCAATTGTGGACCAATTTTTGGTACAAAAAGTGTTTTTTTCATGAGGACATCAAAATCTTTGCACAATGCAACACAAAGATACCCATTTCAAATACCCCAGTTCAAATACCCAACTCCTTTTCTCTGGCTTCTCAGACGTACCCTTCAACAAGAATAAGAATAAGAGTGAGACATGCATCTGACCAGATCAATATGCCCACGCTGTGCCGTATATACTGGTATATATAAATCGTACACCCCATCTTCCACCTGCTCCTCACTAACATGCTCTCTTCTATTCTTTTCGCTTCTGTGGCCTCTGCTGGAGTGGTCCATGTCCCTCTGTTTCAGCGGGAGCTGTCTTCCAACCCCGGTGTGGCCGAATCTTTCAGCAAACGAAGTCTTCCCCCTAACGTTGACCATGCTGAGCAGATCATGGGAGCCAATTTCTACGAAGCCATTCTGCAGTTTGGAAATCCCCCTCAAAACGTCTCTTGTGCTTTTGATACTGGTTCTGGACATCTCTGGGTTCCTGGCAAAAACTCCACTGCCTGTGAAGCTGGAAAGTGCAGAAAGACCGACGGCTCTTTCGACATTTCGTCCTCCTCTTCCTGGAAGTACTCAGGTCAGGGAGGTGCCTGGGGAGGTCAGGGAATCTATGGACACGATACTGTTTCGTATGCTGGCGAGACCCTTGATGACTTCAGCTTCTGGGTGTCCACGGACCATGCTTGGAACAACTATGGCAACTTTGGCCAGTGCCGAGACACTGATCCCAACCCCAAAACCAACTTTTGCCAGGGTCTAGCCCACGCTGGCAAGATTTCGCGAGCCGTCTACTCTCTCAACTCCCTTGCTCCCATCACCCTCTTCAACAAATTCCATCCCGAGAGCGAGTGGAAGCGACCTGTCAACAATGTGTACTACGGAGGCTATGACAAGGCCAAGTACGAGGGTCCTCTTACCGCTGTCAACGTCCACCGTCTTGGAGCTTACAGCATGCCTTTTGCTGGTTTCAAGATCGACGGAGAGTCCCAGGGAGACGAGAAAAAGTACGACATTGTTCTGGACACTGGAGGAATCACGCTGGAGATTCCCAACAATATCCTGGCTGTCATTTCCAAGAAATACGGAGGAGAGTGGTCCAACAAGCACAACCAGTGGCTGGTCAACTGTGACGCCAAGCCCGTGCTCACTTACCGGTTTGGATACACGGATATTGACGTGGACATGGACCAGTTCATCCAGAAAGCCACCGACGGACCTGAATGCATGTTCCAGAAAATCACCATGGTCGATGACAAGCAGAAGACACTGCTCACCGGCCCTTCTGTCATCTCCAAGGCTCTTCTTATCTACGATAACGACCGAGGCCAGATTCTGGTGGCCAAGGCCAAGTACACTGATGAGAGTGAGGTGGTTGAGATTGATGGCGATATTCCCGGTGTGATTCAGTACACTGATTTTATCAAGGACTTGGATAACGGCAAGCAGACCACTCTTGCTGCCAAGGCTACCTCTGTTTAGATTCTTTATATATATTTTAGTAAATTAAAAAAAAAAAAAAAA
>BCKF01000002.1:1556977-1660639 GCA_001600515.1 Yarrowia sp. JCM 30694
TGTATGATACCAGTACCGGTAGGTACTCGTACGATACAGTATCGTAGATTGGCTACCGGTATCGTAGTCTCATTTTAATATGAAAGATCAAATGAGAGATTACGTTAACTCAGATGTGTAAACTGGAACAGATCGTTCACTGTATGATCATAGTGTGCACTTTACATATCCCTCGTGTTCTCATATTATATATTTTTCAGACTTTAATTATTATGTATATATGCTTTACCAGACTGTAGGCTAGGAGGCCTTCTGTTCAAGCGATGGTTGTTCCTTGTGTAAGCGTATTGTACCAGAATTAGGCAGCCAAGATTCTCGGGCTAAAGCCCTCGACTCCTGGCACTCGACTCTCGCTTACCAATCCTTCTTACAATCCTCCACTCCCGACTTGAGCACCTCGCTGAGCTCCCAATGTCGCACCTTGCCCTGAGCATCGGGCATACCCTTGCCGTACTTGAAGGACAGAATGTTGCCCAGCTGCCACATGACCTTGATGATTCTATCCAGGTCCTCCTTGGTGAGCGCGGCACTCATGCAAAACCGGGCTCTTGACGATGCGATATCAGTAGCGGGGTATCCGACCACCACGACCGCAATGCCCATTTTCAGCAGAATTCGGCCCATTTCCGGCATTTTTGCGGGAACATAGAGCAAAACGGGAATGATGGGCGAGTCGTCAATGCCGTAGACAATGAAACCCAGCCGCTTGAGAGCCAGACGCAGGTATCGCGAGTTGAAGGCGATTCGCTCCAGCCGCTCTTCTCCCTCTCCAGGTCGAATCTCACCGTCAATGGTCTGCAGAGCAGCGGTGATCTGGGCCAGGACAGGTGGCGACACGGACTCGGCGTACACGTTGCCCATGTTGTTGACTCGCAGGTGGTTGATGAGCTCGTGAGAAGCAGCAATGTATCCTCCAGTGGCTCCAAAGGACTTGGTGAAGGTGCCCATGAGAATATCGACACGCTCGGGATCAACGCCCAGGTAGTCGCAGATACCTCGGCCTCGGGGTCCCAGAGCTCCAATGGAATGGGCCTCGTCAACAAACAGGTAGAACTTGTACTTGTCTCTGAGGTTGCACATTTCCGGAAGATCGGTCATGGTTCCCTCCATGGAGTAGAGACCCTCGACGGCAACCAGGATCTTTTTCCAGGGTCGGTGCGTCTTGGGCTGGCCCTGCGAGATCTGCTCTCTCAGCACTCGCTCAAGATCTCTCGTGTCGTTGTGCTTGAAGATTTTGATGACAGCTCCGGAAAGTCGCGCTCCGTATCGAATGGATCCGTGGTTCAGCGCGTCAGACAGCACCAGGCAGTGCTTGTCCACCAGCGACGAGAAAACAGAGGCGTTGGTTCCGTATCCCATGGAGTAGACCAACGCGTCCTCCTTGCCCAAAAACGCGGCGACACGTTTTTCGGTCTTGACGTGCGCGTCCAGAGTGCCACAAACGGCCCGGGGACCCAGAGAAGACAGACCTTCAGTGTTGATACTGACCTCGGCGGCATCTGTACACTGACCAGAGGACTGGGCAAAACCAAGATAGTTGTAGGAAGACAGGTTGAGACAATCGGTCGTCGTGCCGAGGTACTTGTAGGTCGTGTTGTAGTCGTTGGACACTCGATCCATGACGGTGATGTACCGTCCGGGCACTCCCGTCACGACTCGTCCAAAACAGTCTCTCAGACGCTTCTGAAGACGTCGAATGTAGAAGGACTCAAAGTCGGAAAACAGAGGGGCATAGCCGTCCTTGGCCATGAAATCGGCAACCGTCTCAGGATGGAACACCTTGGCATAGTAGTCCTGAACGTGGCCACAAACAATCATAATCAGATACCCCAGATAGGTCAGGAGCAGCATGTAGTAGGCGGGCTCCTCCTCCTCGACATGGCGGATTTTTTCGCTGGGCTGCACCTTTTGCTTGTACTTGTACTCGGGCGACGTGAGCCGGCCAAACTCCTTTTCCAGCAGCTGTGTTTCGCAGGCCATTGTTGTGTCGTAGTGTAGCGTGTCACGTCGAGAGATGCAAGATGCGTCGAGGCAATTTTTACGTGTGGAACTCTAACTGCTGAGTAAGAGGAGGGTGGGAAGCAGGTGGCGAGATAATGAGGGTAACGACAATGATTGTGGTCACGTGATTGAACTGCTGGTTTCTGCTTTTCTCTCAGTTTAATCCCAGCTCTACATGACGGACCCCTTATAACCCCCTACGATCCGACCATAACCCTGTTTCCCGTTTGGGCCGTGTGGAGATGTAAGGGGAATGAAGAGGTGGATGGAGAAAAAGGTCGTGTGACATATTGTACGGTAGTGACAGACTGTGCACGCATTGAAATACACAGTTATATATTCTGTTAGATTCGTGTTGTACACGTCTTGCACTTGTCGTATGTTTCGGATCTACACAACACGCCCTAGTCAGGGGAACTTAGAAGGCAACGGCTTTAACCCGTTTTTCCGAACGGCTTGAAGTGCACAAAAAAGCCAAGAAAGTCAGCCAACAATCCCCACCCGGCAAGTCCACCATGTGACATGGTAAGCACTTGGGGTGGAAAGAAAGCAAAAGTGTGATCTGGAGGGGTGGTTGGGGATCAGTGAATTGTGGTTGATCTGGCCAGTGGATACGTGATTTATCAGTGTAATTGGATGAAGACGAGCCAGGGCTATATTTTCGTATTTTTTATTTAATTTTCCCACCATTTCTCCGTTTATGCCGAATTTATTACTCCCACTCAACCTCGGCACACAGCATGTCGCATAAAAAGCGCACTAACGAAGGTGGGCCACTTAGCACTGGAAATTCTGTCAGCTGTCAGCAAAAGACAAGCCCCGCGAACAAGCCATTGTTAGCGGGTGGACAGTTTTTGGAATATTAAAGGAAAAGAAATAAAAAGAAAATATTCCAAAACAACAGACAAAAATGCAAACAAATAAAATAAATTCAGATAAAACCACATAAATTCAGATACAGCAGGAAGACTACTTCTACCATTACTTCAGTAGCACAGCCCTCATCTCTACAACCTCCCTAAACCGGCTGACAGGTTCCACTTTCATCCACTTCCATGTCACTGTCAAGATAAAGTGGTAGCATATCTCCACTCTATATACGGCTGTCTGTAAGTACGAAACCACAAGTATTGTCTCTCACATCACACCCGATTACTAATCACACCTGTCATCTTACTAAGCAGTTTAACCACTCACTGACTCATGCCCCACATCATGCCCACATCATGCTAACTACGCATAACCCGGACTTATCGATAGCTACAAATAGCCGACCTTAAAAAGTAGTGAATTCGGAAAAACGAAATTTCAAATTTCAAATTTCAACGCGGCAAATCCAGCCAACCCCACAACTCCACACATACTACACTGGTCGCCACCTCAGCCGCTTGAACGGTTTTCGCGTACCCTAACCCCGCACGTTGAATATGCGCGTGCATGCATCTCTGCATCTGTACATAACCATCTCCGATAAACGACGATAACGATTTTTCTTGGGATTTCCAAAATTTCTCTGATTTGATTGTTTGTGTGTGTTCCTCTACTCGCGCACATCAGATCGGTCTAATTTCAAACGTTTTCACAGCTTTCTACGCCTCTGACAGCACATTTACAACATGGTCTACAGACGACTAGATCACCCCGGAAGCAAGTTTCAGACCATCAAAGTGGAACCCAGAGCTGATGGAGAGAAGCTCTCGACCAAGTTCCACTTTGAGTCGAAAACACGAGCGATTTTCGCTGGAGATTCAGCCGGAGCATTCATGTACGCAAATTACAAGGGCCGGCATGTTCTCTGGCAACAGTTACTTGAAGAAGAGCCCTATGATTTTGACAGTCCTACTCTGGATGTTGCATCGGGCTCTGGAGTGTCTCTAATGAAAGTGTGTGCGCAAAAACGGGCTCGAAAGGACAAAAATCAGGTCGTTTCAAACGTTTATGCTATCGATAACTACTCTCGGGATAAAGAGCGGAAATCACGCATGAAGAAGATTATTAATAATATCCGAAGTGAGGATTTTGTTGATCTCGTGACTCTCAATTCAGCTGATCTCACTCAATTACCATATGAATCAAACACGTTTTCATTGGTGACTTCTCCATGGGCTTTTAAATCTTATGATAAAGTCACCCAGAGACAAATACTCAGAGAAATGGCTCGAGTATGCAAACCAGGAGGATATATCATTATTACAGACCTGAAAATGTCCTCAAAAGGACCTCTGGAAGAATGGATCCTGGATATGGGCTGGGAAGAAGTTAATAAGAAAGGAGCAGGGCCTTGTGGATGGTTTGGATACTGGTCTACGGAATGCTACAAGTTCCAGAAACCGTATAATGACGAAGACAGCTTTTCAGAGGCTCCATCTACAGTTCCACCGAGTTTGGTATACGATACTGATGCTAATAGCTCGGTGTTTAGAACAGATAGTCTGTTTACAGAGAGCGATACAGATACCATTCATGTGTCTATTAGGTAGACGTACAAGTATACAACAGAGCATATAAAGATATATAGTATAACAGAGCATTTAACAGGTGTATAGATGGTAGAGCTATCAGACAAAGGGATAATGACCCCATCCAGCACTGAAATGAAGCATCCAATGATTTATCCTCTTTTTCAGCTTCTTTTATAATGAGCAATTGACTCCTCTTCTTCCATAGTGAATGATCTCTGACCTTTCAAACATCTCTGCTTTATGTCGGCTATCATTTGAGTGTCCTTGTATAGACTATATATACTTATAGAACATGTACTGAGCAATGATTAGGTATTTATACGTGTTTATAATCAGATACGCCTTTCCAATTGACCTCTGTGTATATTCAAGTACTGTCAATTCATGTATTTCTCCACAGGCCTATAACGACAAAATCAAAATTGCAAAAAATGATGAAAAACCATAAACAGATCACCATATCTTATTCCCCTTTGCTTGTTCAGTCATTTCAGACACTTTTAAAAAACACTCCCCCATTCATCCTCAATTTATCGACCTCTAAACTTGCACTTCATATACACATGTCAAACAACATGTACAATTTTTCGGCACAAAATCGCTTATATCTCCCTCAAAACAAATCCAAATAGAACAAACAACAATTTACCAGAATCTCCACATCAAAATACACCCCCTCATATCACTGAAACATCCCTAAACCCTCTGGATCGTGTTTTTCGCTTACGTAACGACTCTTACGATTTCCACAAAAGTTCGACCTCGAAAATCACCGCTCTGGGCTTGTAGTGTAGTGGCTATCGCGTCCGTTTCGCATACGGAAGGTCTCCGGTTCGACTCCGGACTGGTCCATTTCTTTTTTGCCACACCTTTCCCAATTAAGGTTTGCCACCTATCCGTATCTACTGCATAATAATGTCTACTGCCAACTAACACCCAAATAACGCACCCTTCAAAAATGTCGTATCAGCAAGCCAACGACGACCTTTTGGACGTGGACGACGACTTCATCATCGAGGATGACACAGCAACACCCAATGTCCCCAACACGGCTTCTCTCGGCTCAGAGCAGCTGGTTACTCGACGGTTCATGGGAGGAGACACTTTAGACGAGCCTGTCTTGCGTACACTTGGCCGAGACTTGCGGGGAGTTGGAAACCGGCTCAAGGAGGTTGTGTGGCCCGGTTCTCTTTCTGGTTTCATCAATCCCGTTGACAATTCGTCTCAATTGATCAAGGAGTGGGATTTGTGGGGTCCTCTGGTTTTCTGTCTCATTTTGGCGCTCAGTTTAGGCTGGGGCAACGGCGAGGCCTTCTCCGGCGTCTTTGCCATCACGTGGATGGGCCAGATTCTCGTCACCCTCAACATCAAGCTGCTTGGAGGCCAGATTTCGTTTTTCCGAGGACTGTGCATTGTGGGATACTCGCTGTTTCCCGTGGTTCTGGGGTCGGTGGTGGAGATTTTCATCCCCTGGGTGTGGCTGTCGGTGCCTGTTGTGGTTCTGTCTGTGGCCTGGGCTTTGTGGAGTGCCAACAACTCGTTGAAACACTCTGGTGTGCTGCCTGGACGAAGCATTCTGGCTGCTTACCCTGTGGGACTGTTTTTTGTCTCTCTGGGATGGCTGTGCATTCTCAGATAAGGCAATGGGGGTGTAATTAATGACGAAACGACTATATGAAGACATGTTCAATTGAACAGAATTGAACAGTGAACGTAGATGGAGGTGATGTAATGAATATACAATTGTATACAAGGTGGTAGGAATGAGTGTAGCACTGTTAACAGGTACCAGTACCAACAGATAAAGAGAGTACAATATACACTGCTCTTACCAGGTAGATATGTATTACAATTCATGAAAGCCTGCTGGTACATCCAACCTCTTTTCTAACCGCTCTACCTGGTACAAGTAACTGCCACCAAAACAAAAATTTCGTTAGTGACCCAAAAGTTCCACAATTTCTCTAAAAACAACACTCCAATCATTCTAGACCGTATATCTTCTATCTATCTATGAAATCCGTGCCTTTGCCACAGCTTACATAACTCCAAACTCTAAAAAGCTCCACCTTGATTCACGCCAATCTAATCTTGCCTGCTGCAACCTTTATACATACGCCACACACCGCAGCAAGAAAAAATGAACATTCGAGTCGTTTCTCGAGGACTTGTGCACGTTGCCCGGGCATCCCGAGGACCCGGTCACGTGCCTCAATTCTCCAATCTCCGATCCCAGTTCCTCAGATCCGAGATCCGACCTTTCTCTCAGTCTTCCATCATCTTCAACAAGGCTGTCAACGTTGGAGCCTCAGACAACGTGTCCAAGAACCAGGACAACCAGCAGGGTAACGAGAACAAGGACTCCAAGGACTCCAAGGAGGACCCCAAAAAGGCCAAGGGAATCAAGGCTCTTGTGCAAAAGTACGGATGGGTCGCTCTGGGTGTCTACCTGTCTCTTTCGACTATCGACCTGCCCATCTGCTGGCTGGGTGTCCACTCTGTGGGTCTGGACAAGGTCGTGGAGTGGCAGGCGTACCTCAAGGAGATGGTTGGATGGAAGACCACTCCCAAGGACGAGCTCAAGGAGGATCATGTTGAGGGCAATGAACTTGCCGAGACTGTCACTGGAGCTCTGGCCATGGTCACTCCCGATCTCGATCTCGAGGCTGCTGTCGAGCAGCAAAAGGTGGACGAGAAGCTGCCTGAGGTCGCTCCTACCGAGTCGTACTGGTTCTCCAAGCAGATGTGGGCCGAGTTTGCTGTTGCCTATGCGATCCACAAGTCGCTGATCTTCATCCGACTGCCCATCACTGCTGCCATTACTCCTTCGGTGGTCAAGGTGCTCAAGCGATGGGGTTTCAAGATTGGCCAGAAGAAGCCCGCTGGCAAGTTTGGAACCAGTCCTAGCCAGAGACAGAAGTGGTGGAGTTGGTGGTTCTAACCCGAGAGCGAAGCTCGAGGGTGTAGAAACTGACACTTACGGGAACTACGGTTTCCAATTACATATGTATATAATGGCTCTGCCGAATAGATTAACGATAGCAAGAAACGTAAAGAAATATTTTGTTCTTATTATTAAGTGCCTGCATTTCAAAATTAAGGCACTGTGAAACAGAAGCCCAAGTCAATTGAAAAATGAAAAATGAAAAATGAAAAATGAAAAATGAAAAAAATAATAAAATAAAATAATAAAATAAAATTTCAAAGATAGACAAAATCACTTGCATCACTACAGTCACACACTACAATCACACACAATCTACAATCTCAAATTTGGGTGGGACTCTATGGTCCATGATTTATTAACCCAGAGGTTCGGAATTTCACCTACTCCTCTCAACTATTAAATGAATAACAGGTTCGGCAGTTTACTCCTCTGTGAGGTTCAACTCCTACTCCTGGATATTGGATATGACTGGCCTTAGCGTGTGGCCCTGGCTCTGTGTCAGAACAGCTCTCATTGCTCTTTGGACTTATTGGCTAAAGAAAAAACGGCGCTTGGCTCGTAAAAAAGGTGGGGCTCTTATTGCACTTTGGACTTATTGGCATGTTCCTGCTCTTTGGACTTACGGATAAAACGGCGTTTGGCGCTTATTGCCGTATAGGACTCACTGGCTCTTGCTCGTAGTAGCTCTGGTTCACTTAAAACTCTGGCTCTGCAGTATGGCTCTTATTGCTCTTTGGACTTAGTGGCTCAATGCTCATTGTAGGCTGCTGCTCTTTGGACTTAAGCTGTGCTCTCATTGCCTCATGGGACTTATTGGCTGCTCTTATGGCCTCTTGGGACTTACTGGCGTGTACTCTGGCACTGTAGGCACTGGCTCTTGGCTCTGGCTCTGTAAACACTTATTGCTCTTTGGACTTATGGGTGTGGCTCTGACTCTAGCGTTTCAGCTGGTTCTGGCTCTAACACTTGGCTCTGACTGGCATTTCAGCTCTAGTTCTGGCTCTGTGTATGCTCTTTTTACCTTTAGGCGTCTGTCTAGCAGATCTTTGCTCTAGGCTTCAACTGGCTTTACAGCACAGCTTTTCAGCTTCTGGCAGCTCTGGCGTTTCAGCTTGGCACTTCAGACTAGGCGGCACTCAGGAATTTCACCTGGAATCTCAAACAGGACTCTCACCTGTGAGAACGAGTATCTCAAGGAGTCTCTCGATGTCGGTGGCTCTGCAGGATTTCACTGCCTGGCACTTTGCTCTGGCGGCTCAATGGCTCTTGACTCATACTTTTCAGCATGGTGGTCAACCGTGGATTTATTGACTCTTCAATAAAGAGGTCAACCAGGGATTTATTGACACTTGGCCAGGACCGAAAATGTGGGATTCAGAATTTCACCATATGAATTGCCCAAACAACGTCATCAGACTGCTAGAAGCGTCCTCATGTTGTTACAACTCAAACGGACAGTGTCCTCGTTGTAGACAGGCATCTCAGCTCTGCCTCAGAATGACTGTGAAGTCTGATTCTAACGATTTGAAGGGGACCAAGGGGGGTTTATATAACTTTTGGGAGCCAGATCAAAGTTCAAGGACAAGGCTGGTGGCAAAAAAATGTGCATGAGAAACGCCAACCAGCCTTTGTCGTGCATGAAGGAGAATGCTAGGGAATGTCGTAGAGAGATGTGGAAAGTTGTGGAAGGGCAGGGTGGAACATACTGTGGGTTGGAGCTGAAAAGGAAGGGTTAAATTTTTTTAATACTAGACGTCAGTGCTTCACAATTAGTACTGGACTTCAGAATTGTAGGAAAATAGGTTCCACTAATGGACCCTCGTATAAAAGCTTAATCAAAATTATTTTAACCTTAATCTGGAACTTGAAAAAATATAGAGAATGGAATAACGAGGAACATTCCACAGCTCTTGAGCCGCTCAAACGGATGATAGAGCTTCCGAATGGGAGTCAGGTTGATTCCAGGTATGTGATAGTCATTCTATGCCTACTATTGAAAAAATAAGTCACATCCTGGTATTGAGAGTTAATCTCAGTATTCTGGATACAAAGATGGTAGCTGAAGCCCAGACAAGAGACAGTATTTAATAATATAGCTAGCTAGCAGTTATAGTGGAGTAAGACACGCTATTCTATCACTTTCATGGTGTTCAATATCTCCAATATGCAGTCACTTGGTTCACGATGACTAAGGACAAAAACATAGGTTGGAGACAGAACAGACAGTGGCAAAAGAAAGACGTGTCAGATGCAAAAAAAAGAAGAATTGCAGCACCTAGGATTCTCGTATGGTCTCCCACTACAATACTAACTAAGCTCTCTGGTGCTTGACTATGGCTGATCGGACGGGAAGCCGTATTTTCACCAGGATATGGCCGCAACTGGCAGAAAAAGTCGTTGAACCGTTTTAGCGGGACGGATAAGTCACGTGCGCAAAAATTTCGACTGTAAATCAATGATCGGGGGCTCCATGTTATTCTCCATGTCTCTTGTTGGCAATATAGAGGTTTAGAATCCTCATTTCTGCCTTCAAACTCATAGCCAATATGTTCACTAAATGTACCGTACATCCCAAGTAAAGCCAAGTAAATTTTCATCCTACCCTTGGATTAAGTTTGACATTTCTTTTGATCAAAAATGCCCCAAATAAATGCCCCGATTTCCAACCCTATCCACTGTTGAGTTTGAAATAGTTTGACTGTGAAAATGAAAATCAAGATAACGAACTGGATGATAATATGGCTTATAAAACAAATAAAAAATACAGAAAATACACAATAATTCTTAAAAAAATACCCCGCACAACCTACACTCTACTGTACTCCCACAACTCGCAAATTCACTCTCAGTTAGCATCTATATTTTGTTGTATCTCGCGATTCTAGTTCTTGACCATGAAAATCTCGTTGAGACTCTTTTCGTCCATGACGGCCATTCGCTTGGACCGGATGAACTTTGCACGTCCAGCCATACGGCCTCGCAGAACCGATGTGGACGAAGCAGAAGCCTTCTCCATACCGTCATGGGGGTTGGGCGACTCTGATTTTTCCTTCTTTTCCTTCTTTTCCTTCTTGTCCTTTTTCTCCTTTTTCTCCTTCTTGTCCTTCTTGTCCTTCTTGTCCTTCTTGCTCTTCTTGCTCTTCTTCTCCTCCTCAGACTCGTCCGAATCGTCAGCCTTTCGCTTTTTGCTCTTCTCCTTCTTCTCCTTCTTCTCCTTCTTTTCTTTCTTCTCCTTCTTCTCCTTCTTGGCCTTCTTGGCCTTCTTCTTATCGTCCTCACTGTCAGAGTCCTCAGACTCAGCCTCTGACTCAACACCAGCAGCTCGCTTCTCGTTGAACTCCTCAATAGTACCGGTCAGAAGACCGCCAGACACAAACACCATGCCAAACTTGCCTCGAAGCACATCCTTCTGCTGTCGCTCAACCTCCTCCTCAATCTCCTGAGCTCGTCCGTTAAGCCGTCCCAGAAGCTTCTGAAAGTCCATAAGACCAAAGGCCTCGTCCTTGCCGGCCTTGCTGAGACTTGCGCCAAGACCCACGTTGTCGTCCTTGAGCACAATCTTGATGTTTTGTGTGATACTCTGGTCCTTTCGGTCTTCATGGCCCAGACCCTCTCCGTCCTTCCAGCCCAGCTTGCTCATGTGTTTGTGGCCAAAACGCTCCGTGTTGTTGGACCACCCGAGGTTTCGGGGATCCTTGCCGTACTTGATCTTTTTCGACACGCCAGACAGTCCCATTTTTCTTGTGCGGTGTAGTGTTGTGTGCTCTGGTCTGGTTAAAAAAAGCCCTCCAGAAAAATATATTTTTCCCATGCATGTAGAGTCTAAACGTGAATAGGGTTGGTGCGCACGTGACTTAATGGGTTGAACAGGGCTATACAGATTGGTATTACGACCTACTTAGTGAAACCAAACCAGTACCATTCTATTCTCCAGACTTCCAGGAGCTCAAAAGTACCCTCCATATCTCTCCAGCATCAATATTACGTGCATTACCCTCACCCTCCCTCCACCAACAAAAAACCCAACTAATATTTCCACTCCCAACTAACCTCCCAATCCTCCAACAAACCTTATCCCCACTGCACATCTCATCAACATCAACATCTCGACATTGACAACATCACAAAATAATGGCAACATACATCCGCAATTTAAACGCAGCCATCAACTCGCGCAACGGCCTGCAACTAGCAAACCTGCTAGACGTCAACCCGGCCTCAAACCCCAAAGTACCCCAAACCAACGCCCTGGCTGTCGCTGCAGGAATCACCAACCAAGTATGGCAACCAATCGTCGAAGCTCACGTTTTATCGTGCACAGATGCCTCCACGATGCTAGAGAGACTGCAGGCTCATCAGCAGTTTTTGTCCGAGCTCAATCGGGTGTCTGAGAAGGAAGATGTGTGGATTCTGCCGGTGCTGTACTCGGCGAGCACCGATCTTCGAGGAATTGCTCGAAAAGCTCTTAAAGAAACACAAAACAAGGAGGAGAAGACGGCGCTGCTGACTCAGCTGGAATCGTCTTCACGGGTCGTCAATCGAACACTTACCCTGTGTTTGAACGACAGACATCCCAGTCTGCAGAAATCAAAGAAATGGGGAACGTACTTTTTCGTGGGCGAATTGTGCAAAATCTACTTTTTGCTGAATAAGCGAAACATGAGCAAATCCGTAATCAAGGTTGTGGAAAGCATGTCTCGTGATCTGCCTCCTTTGGCCTCTTTCCCAAGATCTCATACATGCACTTATGCTTACTATAGAGGAGTTTTGAGTCTGATGGATGATGATTTGGAGCAGGCTCAAAACTGGCTGACTCAGTCGCTCAATCAGTGTTTCTACAAGTCTGTGGGTAACCAGGAACTCATTCTACTCCATCTCATTCCTGTACAGTTTCTCATGACCAACCAGGTTCCTTCAAAAGCCATTTGGGAAAAGTTTCCTCGATTACAAACAGTCTACCATCAGATGCTGACTGCTCTGCTTCGAGGAGATGTGCTTTCATTCGATAAAGCTGTTTCTCAAAGACGTTCTCTGTTTGTCAAAAAGTACCTATACTTGGCTATTGAGAAAATGCGGGTTTCGGTGTTTGAAAAGCTCTTTTACAGAGTATATCTTGCCCGTGATAAGGCTACACGAATCACGATTGACGATTTCCAGACAGCTGCTAAAATGGTCGGTGTAGATGTCTCTGGTGACTTCCTAGAGGCTACAGTGTCAAACATGATTTATCATGATCGACTCAAGGGATATATTTCTAGAGAGAGACATACGGTGGTGTTGAGAGCAGAAGGAGCTTTCCCCAAGGTGGTCAAGAAGGAGTAAATAGATGCATAGGGGGTGATTAATGATATGATAATGAATTCAACACACCGGTAGACAAAAAAATTCACACTATTATAGAATACACGATGACCACCCTAAAAAAGGGACAGAAAAAATGGACAAAAAATGGACAAAAAATGGACAAAAAATGGACAAAAAATGGACAAAAATGGACAAAAAATAGACAAAAATGGACAAAAAATGGACATAAAAAAGGGACACCTCAAAAAGAACCCTGATAAATAAACCTACAAAAACTCAGTTAATACATAGCACATGATTAATTCTATATCCTTTTAATCACTGGTATTTATAAAGGCGCATTTCAGTGGCCTTCTCATCACATTTTCAGTCAGGCTACGCCTTCCTTCAAATGCTAACTACTGCAAGTCTGCTGAATCGAATCACAGTACTTTGGCACATGTCCACACCACCTGGCCTCCTCATCATCCCAGTCCTCATCCCACGCCTCCTTGAACGGGTTCAAAGCCATCTTCAGAACCCGCTCCAACTTATCATAATCGCCCTTATGAGCATCCTCCACAACTTCCTGCATCACCCAAGAACGCAACACAAACTTGGGATTGATCTCCCGAGACCGCTTCTTTCTGTCAGCATCGTCAGTGTTGTTTTCAGCCGCCAGTCGCTTCTTAAAGTCCGCCAAAAACTGAGCCAGCTCAGTTCGAGTCTGAGAGGGAGTTTTAATCGCGTTAATGTTCTTTTCGGGACTGATAAACTGCTCCACATCGGCAGTGAAGTCGGCAGGCTCAGTTTTCGACTCATTCTCGCCCGAAAAGAAGGGGAAATCACCAAGAAGTCGGAAAAATCGATGATAATCCAACGCAGAGTCTTCGAGCATGTTCAGAACAGGAGTCATGAGCTCGTCAAAGTCCGTATCTCGCTGCTCCAAAAGCCCATATCGCTTAGAAATGAACTTTTTGTAAGTGTACAAGAACACAGCCTTGTACTCTTCTCCAGCAGAAGTAATGACAGACTCAGCAGTTGCCAGAAGATCATTCTTCTCTGCCTTTGTCAACTCCTCAAGATCAGTACCCTCAGCAACACCCAGCAACTCAGCCAGATCTTCTCCAAGACGCACCATGTTCCACCAAACAGCAGTAGGCACGTTTTTGTAAGAGTACCGCAACAGACCGTCATCGTGGTTAGGAGTGTAATTGGGGTCAAAGGCGTCCATAAAGGCGTATGGGCCGTAATCAATGGTCAAACCGAAAACAGAAGTGTTGTCGGAGTTGACCACACCGTTGAGGTACCCAAACACCTGCCAAAGAGCACACATGTAGGCGTTTCGAGTGACAATCTCTCGGTACAGCTCCACGTACCTGTTGGTGTGCTTGAAGGGGATGTTGGCCTTCTCAATGGCTTCCTTGGTGAGCTCATTGTCCAGCAGCTTGTCCTCTCCTCCAAAAACGTCCTCAACAACGTAATCAGCGAGGAGTTTCACACCAGGCCGGTCGCCCCGGTTACGCAGCAGGTCGAAAGTGCCCACTCGCACCCACGACTCGGCGAACCGTGCCACCACTGCACAAGGCTCCTTGCCTCGTCCTCTTCTGGCAGTAGTTCCAGGAAGCTCTGCCAACGACAACGCTCGGGTGGTGGGAATGCCCAGAGCGTTGACGTACTCGGATCCGAGGAATTCTCGAATCGACGACCGCAAAACGGCCTTTCCGTCTGCAAACCGCGAGTACGGAGTGAGTCCCGAACCCTTCAGCTGCAGCTCGTAACGCTTGCCGGTTACGGGGTTGTAGGTCTCAAACAGCGACAGTGCACGTCCGTCACCCAGCTGGCCGGCCCACTCGCCGAATTGCCACCCGGCGTATGCCTGAGCGTAAGGGAAAGGCTCTCTGAGCCAAGTCTTACCCATCACAATGGCCTTGAATTCCTCTGACGTGGCCTCTGAGGCCTCCAAACCAATATCCCGCAGCGCCACGGGTGAGACGGCAAGCATTTTGTACTCTGGACGCTGTTCAGGATACACCCATGTGAAGTTGCCGGATTTCAGGTATCGGTCTTTTCTGAGGAGTTCTTCGGGAGCTTCCTGGACGGATTTGATGGTAGGGAAGAGAGCATCCGGAGCCATTCGGACCGTGAACGTCGACGTCTTTTTGATGTTCTTGAGTGTCGTTAACATTGTGTTGTGGTGAAGAAGAGAGGAAGGATGATGAAGATGCAGGTCAAGATTATGTGGGTGCATGTTAGAGTTTGTGGGGAAGGTTATTGGTGGGAGGGAGGGAGTTGTAGGGGGTGGAGGAGGAGGGTTGGGGGTTGGGTATTTCAACAGGGGGTTATTGATGGGTGTCTGTATGTACTGTCAATATATGGAGCCCGTGGGATATATATTACTACCGTTGAATGAGGTGTTCTGATCGTTAACCTTTGTTCATTGCTGCATGGGCTAACGGAAGAGTGGGGGTTATTTGTATAGAGGAGACTTTAATTGGTGGCAATGTTTTATTGATGAGAAATGCTGTGTTTAAAAACATACAGGATATATATTTGGTTCAGTCCTTCTCAATACCAGCTCTCAATGAACATGCTCAACATCACTAGATCTCAGATTAGATTCAGATTTGTAATACGAGACTACAAAGAGGAGGCGGTTAGTTGCTCGATAGTCTAGGTGCAATTGGTTCTTATTGTTTAGTAGGGACTATAATATTACCAGTACCGGTAGTTATTACCCATTCTCTACCAAGACACATGTCTTCATTGATTGCTTCTGGGATTACACAGGTTATGACCAATGGCAATAATTTTTATTTTTTTTAATTTCATATAATCACCACATCTCCACCGACCCCAGAGATCTAATCACAGTATACAGTATACAGTATCCACACCTCTTCTCTATTCAAACAGTCTTGTCTGTTCGGTATAGCACTTCCAAATAAACTTTTTCTACGCGACTAATTGAAAAGTACGCGTCACGATCTCTTCAACACACTCCACCACACACAATGCCTGCTGTTCTTCCGATAAAACTCACGCCGTCGCAAATGCGGCCCGTGGCGTACCGAATCTTTTCGAAAAAACACGGCCTCAACCTGAAATCTTCAGGTCTGGATACACTGACTGATCTGATTGGAAAACACTATGGAACCGAATGGAGAGGAGCTGAAGCTGCCAAGATGATGGAGGAGATCTGTCGACTGTGGAAGGAGCAGGAACTGGGTGTTTTCGTCGAGGGAAAAGAACTGGGGAATCTGTTTGAAGAAATCCAGGCTAGTAAGAGAGCCAAGGAGAAGGCAAAGGTACAGGTTGTATCTAAGAGTGTCGAACTGGAAGGACTGGAGGAGCTGGAAGATGAACCTGAACAAGTTGAGACTGTTGCAGACGTTGCTCCGTCTGTGGATGTGGTTTGGAAGGAGTTCTTCAAGGTCATTAGTGCATTTGAACAACCCCTGTTCCACTACAACCATCGTCAACAGCGATTTGAGAAGCGAAAAACACCTCCTACGCTTTTTGCAAACGCTCAGTCTGCCTCCAACATGTTCCTGGCCCGGTACCATCTCATTTACGACCGTTTGCAGCGAAACGACGACACTGCCGAGCTCAAATTCACCTCTGTTCGTTCTCTCATCGGTCGAACTGGTGAATTTTGCATTTTTGGAATGCTTTCCAAGAACCCCGAGCAGAAGATTTGCCTCCAAGACAACACTGGTCGAATTCTGCTCATGTTGGCACCCGGTAGTCAACCTGATCCAGGTGTTTACTACCCTGAAGGCTCCTTTGTTATTTGTAATGGAAGATATATCAAGTCAGGCAACCAAGAGTTGTTTGTTGTCACTTCCATGGGTCCTCCTGTAGCTGAGAAGCGTCTGGATACGGTGAAAGCATACGGAAACATTGATTACATGGGACTTCATGGTCATCCTCATGGATCTCAAGTTAGACGTGTTGAACGACAAGTGGACGCTTCTATGGTAGCTGAAGAAAAGAGACTGGTGGACCAGAAGGTGATTGTTTTTGGAGGAGATATGCATCTGGACAACCCTCTGACATTGAAAGCACTACGCAAAGTGTTTTCAGCTATTGAAACTGATCTTCACGCTTCAGGAATCAAGAAACCTCTTGCTCTGGTCTTCTCAGGAGACTTTACATCTCAGTATCAGCCTCCTCATTTGTACAAGAAAGGATTTGATAAACTGGAGGAGCTTTTCAAGGACTTTGAGGGTCTGGTTACTGGTACCAAGGTTGTTTTCATTCCAGGACAACGAGATCCTTGGACTAATACGTTTCCTACAGAAAACGCAGTTGTTCCTCTACAACCTCTTCCTGCCACTATGATTAATCGAATCGCTCGACTCTGTGGAGAAGACGCTTCTATGACCTCCAATCCTTCTAGAATCGCGTATTTGACTCAGGATCTCGTTTTCTACAGAGACGCTCTTAGTGAGCGACTGAGAAAGTGCAATCTCACTCTAGAGTCTGCTAAAGATGATGATAATGAGGAAGAAGAAGATGATGTTATCATCACTGATGATGCTGAGGATGTCAATATCGATGATACTATTGATCTTGAAGGAGGACTCAGTCAGCTCACTAGACCTTTTGATGTCAGTACTCCTCTGAGCAGTCAGATTGGACCCACTAACACTCTCTCTGCTAAAGAAGTGGAAGCCAGAAAGATTGTGCGAACACTCTGTGATCAAGGACACATGTCTCCTTTCAACAGACATGATAGACCTGTGGCCTGGGACTATGATGAGACTCTATGGCTCACTCCTCTACCTACAGCATTGTTCATGATCGATACACATGCTCCCAAGTATTCTCTGAGATACGAGGACTGTATGGTCGTCAACCCTGGCCCGTTTTTGAACAGAAAGGTGGCCAACTGGGTGGAGTATGATACTGCCGAGAAGACCATCAAGGAGAGACAGTTGCATGTTTAGAGGAACAACACACAAGCCATAGACATTTATATATAATACAAAGCATGAGATTAGTAGGAGGAGGGTATTGAAGTAACAAAAACTATACATGAAATATTCAAGTGTCAAGAGCTTTGTCAAAAGTATGCAGACATAAGCAAAACTGCAATCAAGAAAACATGACCAGTCAAATGAATAAAAACAAACCAAATAATATATTCACAATCATACACCTTCAATACACCCCAACAATAATACCAGAGACTTCAACAGCTCACAGAAATTCCGCTATACCTCCATTCCACCCCATACACATGACTAAGCAGACGCAAAAAGATACCCACCAAATGAATACAACTCGGACAGGAAAAAAGAAGCCCGACGTGGGGCTTGAACCCACAGCCTTGAGATTACTTGAAATAAGAGTCTCACGCTCTACCGATTGAGCTAGCCAGGCGGTGCGAAATCGAGAAAAATGCGAGTAGTCTTTCGAGGACTGGATTATGTAATCTGGCGGAACTAGAGGTGCTGGGGGTTTGCATGATTGGCTGTAGATTAATGTGGACATGGGGAATCGAATGAGCCAAGTTTCATGCTGATTGGAGGTATATTGAGCCGTCCAGCTTCATTCAAGTTCATGATGTTGGACATTCCAAGTTGGATCAAACAGCCCCAAAAATATCAGAAAAAATGTGGCAAAAATCGTATAAAATAAAATCTACCATATTGAACACCCTGAACCTCATATATCTCCTGGATATATTTTTTCTCCATATATCCACTGCCTCCACCTGGGATTGCTGGTTACCCTACCTGCCAGCCCGGTCTCCTCCCAACACATACAGTTTAATCATGTGGATTGAAAAGATTAAAAAAAAGTAGCTCCCAACTGCTCCTGACTACTCCACAACACCACAACACCACACTTCTCGCCGTTTCAGCATGTTTGGAAGCAGCAACACGGGATTTGGCGGCGGCTCCACGTTCGGCAACACCACCAACAACTCTGGAGGCGGCCTCTTTGGCTCCAACAACAACAATGCCTCTTCTGGCGGCGGCATGTTTGGAGCCAAGCCAGCCACCAGCACCTTTGGTAGCACCGGTGGGTTTGGGGCTTCCAACACAAACACCGGTGGCAATGCCTTTGGCGCGGCCTCGTCGTCTCCCTTTGGATCTTCTACCGGCGGTGCTACTGGACCTTGCCCCGGAACCACTGTGACGCCCTTCCAGCCCTTCACCGACAAGGACACGGCCAACGGCAAGATGATGACCAACATCTACGAGACCATCACCATGATGCATCAGTACCGGGATTGGTCTCAGGAGGAGCTGCGTTTCGCTGATTACCAGCAGGGTAAGCAGTATGGTACTGCTGGTGCCACGTCGACCAACACCTTTGGCTCGACCAACACGTCGTCTCCTTTCGGATCGGCCGGTCAGACCAACAACTCGCCGTTCGGCACGTCGTCCACGTCGGGCACAAACACCTTTGGAGGCGGATTTGGCGCCAAGCCGGCCACTGGCGGTCTGTTTGGCTCCAACACGACCAACACCAACACGTTTGGCAGCAACAACACCGGCAACACTGGCGGCTTTGGTTTTGGCAACAACAGCAACACCACTTCCAACACTGGCGCGTTTGGCCAGAACAACAACACCACGTCCAACACTGGGTTTGGAGCCAAGCCTTCGCCCTTTGGCACCTCTTCCTTTGGCAGTGGTAACGCTGGAGGCGGCATGTTTGGCAGCACCAACACCAACCCTGCGTCCACTGCCTCTGGCGGCTTTGGTGGCGGCTTTGGCCAGACCAACACCAACACCAACACCAACACTGGTTTTGGAGGCGGCTTTGGTCAGAACAACAACAACAGCAACACTGGAGGAGGGCTGTTTGGCGGCAACAATGCGGCGTCCAACACGTCTGGCGGATTCGGACAGAGCTCCACTTCTGGAGGGTTTGGTTTCGGCCAGAACAAGCCTGCCACCACTGGATTTGGCCAGACCAACAACACTGGAGGAGGTCTGTTTGGCCAAAACAACAACACCACCAACACTTCTGGTGGAGGCATGTTTGGCCAAAACAACAACACCAACAACACTTCTGGAGGTGGACTTTTTGGTCAGAACAACAACACCAACAATACGTCTGGTGGAGGACTGTTTGGAAACAACAACAACAACAACACGTCCAACAACGCATTTGGAGCGACCAACAACAACACTTCTGGTGGTCTGTTCGGCCAGAAACCCGCCACGACCGGTTTTGGAGCAACAAACACCTCCAACACCTCGGGCGGCCTGTTTGGCAACAACAACGCCAACACTAACAACAGCAGCGGCGGGCTCTTTGGACAGAGCAACACCAACACGACTAGTAACACGGGTACTGGGTTTGGAGGAGGGTTTGGCCAGAACAACAACCAGACTGCTAATACCGGCACTACTGGAGGTCTGTTTGGCCAGAACAAGCCTGCCACGGGAGGTCTGTTTGGCAACACTGCCTCTACTCCTGCAGCCAGCACCACCACTGGCGGCGGCTTTTCGTTCGGCCAGAACAACAATGCTGCAGCCAACACTAGTGGTACTACTGGTGGCGGCTTGTTTGGTCAGAACAAGCCTGCTGCTACTGGCGGTCTGTTTGGAAACAACACTTCCAACACCGCCAACACCTCTGGAACCACTGGAGGAGGCCTCTTTGGCAACAACAACGCCTCTGCTCCTGCTGCTTCTGGAGGTTTGTTTGGAGCCAAGCCTGCTGCCACTGGTGGCTTGTTTGGCAACAACACTGCCAACACCTCCAACACCGGCACTTCCGGCGGCCTGTTTGGAAACAACAACGCCAACACCTCTGGCACGTCTGGCGGCTTGTTTGGCAACAACAACAACGCCAACACGTCCACTGGCGGCGGTCTGTTTGGCAACAACAACAACTCTGCGTTGAACAACAACAACAACAACAACCAGAACACCAACCAGACCCCTTCTCTGACTGCATCCATCGATCAGAACCCCTACTCCAACAACCCGTTGTTCTCCGGTCAGACTCCTCCTGCTCTGACCTCTTCCGGCTCCAATGGTACTGCCAAGGACCCTCTCACCACCTCTCTTACCTCCAAGAGCGGTGCCAAGGGCAGTGGATCTGTGGCCTCCGCCTCGTTCCTGTCTTCTTCCCGGCCGCTCTTCCAGCCCCGAAAGAAGACCTCGGCCATTGCTTCCGAGCACCCTGCCCACCAGCGGTCGTATCCCGACGACCGGTTCGAGCGCATCTCTCTCCCCGAGGTGGCTCCTGCTGGCAACACGTCTGTTTCCAGCGTCGGCAACTCGTCCATGTCGAAACCGCGACACTCGCTGTTTTCCCCTAAAACAGACGAGTTTCTGCTGGGTTCGGACGCGTTTGTGCCGCGGCGTGAGGTCCGAAAGCTCGTCATTGATCGTTCCGGCGACGAATCCGAGCTGCGACGACTCACCCAGGGTGACGAGCCCGAGCATGAGGAGCCTGTTGATCACGGAACTCCTTCCAAGGCGCCTCTCAAGTCGTCTCTCAGCACCCCCAACAGCCAGCAGCGAAAGAAGAGCGTGTCTTTCTCTGCTGCCGGCGATAACTCGGTGCTGAACGGTCTGAACGACCCGGATTCTCTCGAGATGGCACCCGTGTCGTCTTCGTCTGGAACTCCCTCGTTCTTCCCCAAGTCCACAGCCTCGCCCATCAACAAGGCCGTGGAGCCTACAGCGACTTCTTCTCCTACAGCTAACCCTGCTTCGGACGAGGAGGTTGTTGACGACCAGGGCTACTGGTTCTCGCCTCGGCTCATGGCTCTCAAGACCATGTCTTCCGAGCAGCTCAAGGCCGTGCCCAACTTTGTCGTCGGCCGAAAGGGCTACGGCAAGGTGCAGTTCCTCAAGCCCGTGGACCTGTCCAACGTGGATCTCGACGAGATCCCCAACAACCTCATCACGTTCACCAAGCAGACGTGTGTGGTGTACAACGACCACGAGGAGAAGCCTCCTGTTGGTGAGGGCCTCATGGTGCCGCTGAAGATGACGCTGTACAACTGTCGGCCCATTGCCAAGGACACCAAAAAGGCCATCACGGATCCTAACCATCCTTATGCCATTCGGTGGATCCAGCGGCTGGAGCACCAGAAGGGCACCCAGTTTGTGTCGTACGACCTGGAGACGGGCACCTACGTCTTTGAAATCTCGCATCCTTAGAACAAGGACCGTGTATGTAATTAATGTATGTATAATTAGTTGTTAGCTACTTGTAGTGTGGTATTTGTTCGCCAAAAATGAATGAGTTTCGCGTTGTAACTTTAATTTGAAATAAGGTTCTGGAACCTCACGGTCAGATTCTATGAAGGGTTACGCAGCATATTGTATACAGAACACGCTATTGGTGGTTGTTTGGAGTGTGAGAGGTGGTAGATGGACTATATGCGGTGAATTGAGCTACGTGGCAAAATGACAGTTTCATTGGAGTATTTTTGCCCGTTTGACGTGTTTTGTTAAGACGTTACTTGGTATCTCAACTAAATATTATTCTCTGATACACCAGCTAATTTCTCCCATGGCACGACATCGCACGACATTGACAGCAACCTCCACTGCAACATATTATTTCCTGTGACGACATCTTTTTTTTTTCATGTGCCTGATTATCGTCTTATAATTACGTGTGCCGTGATTGTCTTACCCTTTGAAGTAAATTGACCCCACACAAAGACCGGTCATAAATTCCACAGACCCCAAATTAGGAGATCGACACCTTCAAAGAACAATCGCACAAAGGATCTTCACTTACCGTCAGCCCCACAACGGGTATACTCCACCAAGTACAGTAGAACCCTTTTTTCTTTTTTCGCTTTCCGGGAAAAAAGAAGGTTGAAACGCGCGCCCCTGAAATGTACGCATGGTGCATCCTGTCATTTAATGATGTGCGCGTGAAACCAGGGTATAGGTCACGTGATATGTTATCTGGAAGCCCCTTCCTTACGTAGGGGGATCCCTTTATTGGCAAGTTTAGACCGCTCGATCCACTAGCCCCGGATGTATTATTCTAAGGTAAAAAATAAATGTAGGATTGCAGCTTCCGCTTTCAACCCAAATTCAATCCGAGAGTGGAGTTAAGGGTAGAATAGTGTCGATGTAGTGGGGGTTATAGAAGAGGTAGCGGGATGATTTTTATATATTTGGAATGCTGAAGACGAGCTGATCACGATTCCACCGAAAAATCGTCAATTTCATTTGCACACCCCCCTCCTCCCTCTCGGACACCCTAACCCTAGCTGCACACGTACGCGTGAACAGTGCATTCTTCACCATCAAGACGTCCAACCTCACACACACGACATGGCGAAAAAGAAGTTGAGAGCCGGCGAGGTGCGCCGAGGCGCTGCTGCTGCTGCCACTCCAGCCAACGGCACTTCCAACGGATCTTCCGCCACTACAACCACCACTACGACTCGATCTGGAGACGCTACTCCTCCTGCTCCTCCGAGAGCTCGGAATCGTCCTCGAGCCGGGCAAATCAACACAAACGTTGGAGGAACGTCCAGCGCGGCGAATTCGCCCACCACCAGTGGTCCTTCGTCCCCCAAGACCCCCAGATCGACCCAGAAAGTCTCCTCTGTTCCGTCTTCTCCGAGAGTGTCGTCTCCCAAGACGAGTGTTCCGTCTTCGCCTCGAACCAGCGTTCCTTCGTCTCCCAAGGTGCTGGCGTCTCCGCGCCCTGGATCGTCGGGTTCTACGGCTTCCAGAGGGCCTACTACTCGAAAGGTGGAGGCTGTGGTGATTGATTCATCGGACGACGAAGACGAGTTTCACGATACTGAAGCTGTGGTGATCGATTCGGACGACAATGATGATTATGATGCGGTTATTGAGACCGTCAGCCAGCCTGTTCTCTACAAGGCCAAGGTTGTCCAGAAAGCTGAAGGACAGACTGCTCAGAAAGCAGTGTCTGGGATCCCCCAGATCAAAATCTACTCGCCGCACAACACCCAGTCGGAGTTCAAGCCGAGCGAAGACGAAACCGACGACGAGGTGACCATGGGCTCCAAAAAGGTGGAGTTTGGAGGGAAACTGGAGGACGTCAAGGAGGTGAAGGAGGTGAAAGCGGCTTCTGCATCTACCGTGCCTCCTCCTGCTGTGGTTGTAGCACCACCTGTGGCTGCTACTCCTCCGCCTCCAGTGGCTGCTACGCCTCCTCCTGCTAGTCCTGTGATTGACGAACCAGTGAGATACAAGGACAGGTTCAAGAAGGCGTCCAAGGAGTCTCTGAGGGAGGTCAAGCCAGAGCCTGCTAAGAAACCGGAGGTGATTGATCTGGACGAGGAGCCGGAGGTTGTGGCCAAAGCCGTGTCTTCTCCTACTCCGGGTGCTTTTCCCACTCCAGGAGCTTTTCCTAAGAAGGAGGAGCCTAAGAAGGAGGAGCCTAAGAAGGTGGAGACAAAGTCTGTGCCTGAAGTGAAGCCTCTCAAAGCTACTCCTAAGGCTGCTGAGGTGAAGCCATTGAACACAGCTAAGACAGCTGAGGTCAAGCCTCTGAAGACTACTCCTAAGGCTGAGGTGAAGCAGAACACAGCTAAGACTGAAGTGAAGCCTCTGAACACAACCAAAACCCCAGAAGTCAAGCCTCTCAACACATCCAAGACTGATGCCAAGCCCAAGGCTGACGCCAAACCCGCTGCATCTGTCACTGCTGCTGCTGCAGTTACTGCCACCGTTGCAGCCGGTGTTGCAGCTTCAGTTGGCACTACTGCTGCTGTTTCTGAAGCATCTGAAGCAGTCTCTGAACAAGCTGTTTCTGAGGCCGCATCTGAAGCTGCTTCGGAGGCTGCTTCGGATGCTGCTTCCGCAGCACCCTCAGCAGCACCCTCAACACCCACCAAAACCACATCTTCCGCTTCTGCCTCTCCCAAAAGCATCCTGAAACCACCCAAACAACCCCCCCAGCCTCCCACCATCCGAGCCACGCACACCACCATCACGGACCCCATGCCCGAAGATTCTCTACTCTTCTCCGTCTGCATTGTGGGCTTCCACCACTCCCTTGGACCCCAGATTGAAGAGTGGTTTGGTCCTGAGGACTACTCGCATCTGTGGCCCAATCTACCCTTCCAGGCGCTCAGTGACGGCTCGCATTCACGCGAGGAGGACTTTTCGTACTTCACGCTGCTGTTTGACGAAAACAACAAGAGCGCTCCGGGAGCTGGAGGGTACTCTGACGGCCGGCCGTTCAACACCCAGACAGTCACGACGCTGTTTGGCATTGCGTGCAACCGGCAGGTGGGCGTGACGGACGCTCTGAAGCAGGACTCGGCCGTCACTCGAAGCACGGTCCAAAAGTGTGTCGTTGTCATTTGCAAAAAGCCGATCTGGGGGCCCATGAAGGACAAGTTGGCAGTCGTCACTCGAGCCTTCTTCATGCAGCCCACGTTTGACGACAAGTCCATCATCCGGTCGCTGTTTGACTCGCTGGCGCATACGCTGACGCTGTCCAAGTTCAACCAGGACACGTCGTCGGATGTTTCCATCGGCATGTCCTTGTGTGAGCTGGTTTCACGACTCAAGCAGAAGCTGGTGGTGGTGTTCAAGGCGCTGTTGCTGGAGAAACGGGTGCTGTTCTACGCGTCCAACACTGAGCTGCTGTGCACGTCTCAGTTTTCGCTGGTTTCTCTCATTCCTAACTTGATTAACAATCTGCAGGACTGTGGATCGCCTTTGCTGCATTCCTACGAGTTTGGCCTTTCTCGTGCCACGTCTCTGAAGACGTCGGATCGACAGTCGCTGCTCAACTTTATGGGTCTTCCTCTCATGGTGTTTGGAGAAGGTGGAATGTTCAGTCCATACATTCCTCTTCAGCAGCTGGGTGACTTGGCACTGGCAAGGTACTACCTGGTTGGAAGCACCAACTCTCTGCTTCTTCAGCAGAAGAAACAGCATGCTGATGTGCTTGTCAACATGGACGATAACACAGTGGAGATTCTCAACTCTACACTCAAGTCGCCGCTTTCACTATCGTCCTACGATAAGAAGTGGATTGATCGAGTTGTTCAGGCTGTTGATACATCTTCTGGCAACTCTGCAGCTACTACTTTCCACGGTAACGAGGACTACGTGAGACTCCAGTTTGAGGACTACCTGATGGGTCTTCTTTCTGCTGTCAAGTACGACAACTTCCTTTCAGCCCATGGATCTGCTCCTCCTCCTGAGATGCTGCTCAAGGAGGTGCATGGCAACCCCATCAAGCACTTTTCTCTGGACTGGGTCAACTGCTGGAGAAAGACGCAAAACTACGAGCTTTTCAACACCTACACTGATGGGGAGCTGTTTGATATCGTTGAGCCTCGGCATATGGCTGATGCTGGAGTTACTGAGAAGCAAAAGTCGCCGTTCAGTGAAGTTGGTAAAGCTTGGGCTGGTTTGTTCAGCAAGAACGGCTCAAACACAGCTCTGGACAAGACTGACAAGGAGAAGTCTGTATCTCCTACAACCTCCTCCGTCTCCCCCTCAGTGGCTACTACAGTTGCTGCTGGTCATGGCGAAACTGCTTCTGTTCAGTCAGACACTTCTGTCAAGACACATCGGTCGTCAGACTCCACCTGGTCCATGCAGCAAAAATCGACCTCGTGGTTCAGCCGGTTCTCTGCTGCTCCTCGAGACGAAGAGAGTGAGCCTCTGACGCCTCCTCCAGCGGTGTCTGAGCGTCCCAAGGCACATTCGGAGACGTCTCTCAGTGGCTGGGGCAAGTGGGCCGCTAGCAAAAAGGTGGCTCTGTTTGGAGACGAGAAGGAGGACAAGGATGGAGACAAGTCTGAAGCTGAGACTGTCAAGGACGGAGGAGATGAGGAGGATGTGGTTGTTGTTGAGGGTGATAGTAAGGAGGGTCCTGAGGACGTCTCGGTTGAGGAGATTCAAATGCAATTCGACGAGTCTCCCGTCAAGGCCAAAAAAGAGCCCACCTCGGCATCCACATCGCCCCAAAAATCAATCAAGGAGCGGGCCGCAATGTTCCAATAGATTAATGATGATATTATAGATGTTTGTAGCCTGTAACGTGTTTCAATATTTGACTGTATTAATTAATTGTTATAAGTTATCTATCGGGTAATTATCTCACATGCAATATGTAAGATAAGCCCGCAAATCGGTAAATCGGTAAATCCTTCTCTGTAGGGTTTCTCTACTTTCCAACGTGGTACCAATCAGTCTCTGATTTGGTCTCCAACTTGCTCTTGAGCAAAACAACCGCCTGGCACATGGCCAAGACAGCCAACATGAGAATAGCGTAGACTGTGAAATTCACCGAGAACCGCTCCCAGTTGAAATGGAAGCCTTTGCTGGGCTCCTGGGGTTCGGGGACGTAAACTCGAGCCACAATTTCGTCGCTCACAAGGCTCAAAAAGTACATCACCACAAGTATCACCACGAAGGTGACCCAAGAAAACCGTCTGGTTGTCTTTTCCTCGTTCATGTCGAATATATGGGTGTTAATAGAACAGAAAGGTGTTGTTACGGTAAATATAATTATAGTGGGATGGTTGCCCACCCTGGTGAAGGTTTGCACTAACAACGAACGTTCCACGGTGGGCGAACCTTCGTTGATGCTGTTTACAGAAATCTATAATTGCTTATTTCAAAATGTTACCCCACTCAAATCTAAACTAACTTTGATACGGTTAGAGTGACGCACATTCCTGTACGACACTTCACACACATCTCATTGAGTGGTATACAGCAGGTGTATATTCAAACCACGTCCTTTTTTTATTCGCTGATTTTTTGCGATTTTTTGCGATTTGTTTGATTTATTCACCATGGAACTCCAAAAAGTCACGGTCGAGGAGCTCAATAAACAAGAGTTTTGGGACAACGAGCTTCTGGAAAGGCTATACGATATCATGATTGATGATAACACAACAATGGTTGCCTGCCAATCCCTGCCATACGTCTTCCGGCTGCTTATCCCATTCCAGAACTATTCTCGAAAACGCGTGCAGCAAGAAAAAGATCATTATTTAAATGATTTGGGATGGTCTGAAGAGCAGCTTGCAAAGCACCTAGCTCCTCCTAATATGGTCGGCACTCTGGATGTCTGTCTACAATTGGAAATTTTGGGAACCAACAAGAAGCCTCCGAATGATCATGATTATCGTACAGTCGCTGATCTGCTACGTTTGGTGGGGTTTGAACTTGTGTGGTGAATTGAAATACCTACAGACAGTTAATGGAGACAAGTTGAAAGAATTACAAACTGATTTTCAGTGCAGGACGTGTCAACACTCGAAATCCCAAGATTCAGAACTTGACTGTTTGTTCATCTACTTGCTACGCTTATTTCATACCACACATTTTCTACAGCTTGACAATGATATATGGTTAGCTTGAACAAAGTGATATCAGCTAACACTTCTTACAACTTCATGAATACTCAAGTTTCTTATTATTCTAATCACACAGGCTACAAGTCTACTCAAAGGGTAAGCGTTAAAATATTATTATTGTAGTGTTGTAAAAGGGTATTATCTGATTACCAGCCGTTGCAGACCTTCTGGGTCTGGCAGGTCTGGCAGGAGTTGACGGCGCCATCAATCTTGGGGATGAGCTGCTCAGTGAGCTTGCCGTGGCCGATATCGATGCCTCCACCAATGCCGCCGAGGCATCCGCCGAGGTCGACAACGAGACCCTTGCAGGTGTGGAGCATGGTGGCGATCTGGGTGAGCTGCTCGTCGGAGCAGGACTTGGAGATGAGCTTTCCGATGACAACAATGAGGGAGTTGACGGACTGGATAGTCAGGTTGATGATGGTGGAAAGACCAGGAGCGCAGATCTGGGCAAGAGCACCTCCCTGCTGGAAGATGACGGAGCCCTGGATGCCGGTGATGAGGGCGGGGACAGACTGAGAGAGTCCCTCAACGGCCTTGGAGCAGGTAGCAAGGGCGTTGGTGGTGGAGGAGATGTCTCCGTGCAGAGTCAGAGAAGAGACCAGAGAGACGGCGCCAGAGATACCGACGGAGCAGTCCTGGATGGTCTTGATGAGCTGGCCGGCTCCTCCAACGGAACCAGAGCCTCCCCAAGAGCCAGAGACCTCCTTGGAGCCAGATCCGCCCCAGGAGCCGGACCAGGAGCCAGAGCCGCCCTTAGATCCTCCCCAAGAAGCCTCCTTGGAGCCTCCGTGAGAACCTCCCCAGGAGCCAGATCCACCGTGGGATCCTCCTCCAGGAGCGGGAGCAGCGAGAGCAGTAGCTGCGAGAGCGGCAGAGGCGACAGAGTACTTGATAGCGACCATTGTAGTAGTAGTGAGTGTGTGTGAGAGAGCGAACGAAGGTGTTTGATGCTATATTGAGGAAGGATATGGATGGGTTTATATAGACTTGAGATTGAGGTTGGTACGGTGGTTCGGAGGTCGGCACGGACCAACAATCACAAGAATGAGCTCGGGCTTCTTCTGCACTAGGCCGCTGTTGCAGATGCAGGTGGAGCTGGCGGAGACAAAGGGTGTTTATGGGGTGGAGGGGGTGATGGGGTGAGAATTGGGGGTGAAGGAGTATACCATTGGAATCGTCTTGTCAAGGGGATTCCAATGGTGTAGTTTTTATCCCTATAGCTCATCTCTATCCTCCGTTCGGTTGTGATATTTACCGACGGTGCTAACCGCCTAAACCCTGAAATCATGAAACAAAATACAGATACAGTACAAGGTGCAGCACAGGTTATCGTACTCGTAAGTTAATCAAAGAATGGAGAGGAGGAGAATAATTATGGATCTCGACCAGGCCTAGTCTCCACTTTTTTGACACCTCTGTGCTGTTCCTGAAAATAAACAGACTAAACTACCGCGCCCCTCTTGACCATCCCTACATTACAAGATCTACACCTCATCTAGATAGCAGATCACCGTTTAATCGCAACTCTATCCCCGGAATGCAGTGATTCTGTTCGGTCATCGAGCCTGCTTTTCGTTCAACAGCAACGGGCAAACACGACGAGAAGCGTAATGGCTCGGGGGCCCTGAAGGTCCAGTTGAGCCATGTTGGTTTCCTCTTTGGGCGTGAAATGGGGCTGACGTGCCACATTTTTACGTTTTTCGAGGCAAGGTGTTTCATAAGCTAAACTTAAGGTGTAACTTCTATAAGGAGAAGGATCGTCATTGGAGAACGAGACAGTCTAAACGGACGATTGAGCAAGTGAATCAGAGAATATTTGTCGGGAGGTTGTAACGAACGTCAATTTTACCCTCTTTAAATATATATTTGTGCTTTCTACCGCTACCACCACCACCCTCAAGTGCTGTGTAGAGAACCCTCCCTACATGTGCACGGAGTGTACCCTGAGTTAGCGCGAGGGTGTGCAGACGCGTGGTCTATTTTTGGCGAGGGCGTTTTTTTGGCGTAATATGGTTTTTTGACTTTCCGAGCGTACATGGTTCTCTCTTAGCTCAGGGGAACAAAGGAACGGCGAGTAGGCCGAGTCGCTTTTAAGACATTTTTGGCCCGTTCGGACGCCAGATTCACTTTGGCTGCGCGTTACGAAACGGTTTCATTCGGGGTTTTAGACGGGAGAAGGTGTGTACAGTGTGGTCTTCAGGGTGTCAAAATAATTAGGGTGTTGTTTACAAGGGTTCAAAATAAGGGCGGAATAAGGGTGCTCGGCTCAACTTATTTTATTGTTATTAGCATAGTAGCCCCGACTATAAATCGAAGGAAATTAGAAATAAATTAGGAGAAAATATGGGCGTAGAGGAATAAGAAAATATGAACATCTTGCAAAGCAACCATCCGTCTAAAACATCAGCCAATGTAACCCCGCGGTTGTGACAGATGATAGACGATAGTGAAACTCCCCACAAGTTCTCAACGCCATGTCTCAATCGTTAAAAAAGCAACGCGAACATGAAGCAGGTACGAGCAACACTTTTGGAGCTGCGTTTCAGTGGGTAATATCCATAAATGTCGCGTTTCACTATGTGTACGGTTGCTCTATTAAAACTATGGTGTTCTAAGGCTTACAGGACACTCTTTAAGGCGGTTATATCAGTCCCTCTTTCTCAAAATGGAAGTAGTAGCAATATGCATGGACTTTTGAACCGATTCAGTGCAAAGAACATGTTTCATCTCACCTTTAGACTCTCGAAATCATTAATTGACAACGCCATCATACAGATACGATGTACTCTGAGCTGTTGTTTTGATGCACGACCGAATGAGTACATCTGTATACGATCAATGGCGCTTAAACTGACGTTTGCTGTTTTACAGCTCTTGAAAGGGTGCAATATAGATGGTTTGACTTCAAGGGTTGCTCCATACGATACATTAGTTCATTTGTCTTTGACTCACAACCCCACACTGTGAGATTATGGAATATGGGTGTGGGAACTGGCTTATTGGGATTTAATGGTAGTTGTTATACGAAAATCATTTTTCAAATTTTATTTCTCTTGATTTTTCAAATTTTCATTTCTGCCCAATGCTCAACTAACATGTCCAGTAAACTCCCAACAACGTCCCAACTATCACCGTGCATGAAAAACGCACGAAAAGTGTAATCTGGAAATATCATCATCAAAGATCACCAACCTCTTCACACCACAACACATTAACATGTCTCAACCGATAGAAAACAAAATCAAAGGCATGAACGCCGCTCTCGGCAGCATGTCCTCCATGTTTGCCGACTACGTCAACACCGTCAAAACCGACTATGAGCATCAGATTGCTCAGCTCGAAAAACAGGTCACAGCGCTCAAAATGGGAGAGACTGTCGACTCGATATCGGTCACAGACCCTCGTGAGAACCTCCCAACCTTTCCACTACCTATCCAGCGTCAAAAGTTTCTCGATCTCGTTGATCTGGACAAATCCAACCGCATTTACGTGTACTCTGGTGAGGTTACCGAGTCGCCTTCTTTATGGGCCAGCAGAATTGAAAACGTGATGAAAACGTTCAATTTTTCGACATGCATTTTGGAAACAAGCCAGGTGGCATCTCGTTTATTGGCGGGTAAAGCTCTGCAGCTGTACAGAAAGGAAAAAACTAGTGTTTTGGCATGGGTCGAACTGAAGAGACTGGTGCAGTCACTCGATAAACCTGTGCTCAGAAGTATAGCCGTTCACAAGGAGCTGACTAAGCTGGAGGACACGGATCTGCCTATTGAGTATAGGTTGAAGATGATTCGACACTGGGAACCTCAACTTGACCCTTCTCCTTTGGGAGACAGAATTGCAGAAGTGATCAGAATCATTCCGGAAAAAGAGCAGGAGATTATGAAGGCTGTGGAAGAGGGTATTAGCAACTTTGACCAGTTGTTGGGAATGATTGGTCCTAAGGAGGATGAAACAGAAGGGGTTGAGGTGGCTAAACCTGAACCCCCTGTCTTGTCTTATAAGCAGAAGAGAGCTGCCAAGGATGTGCGAGATAAGAAGTGTACTTATTGTCATAAAGAGGGACACAAATCGAGTCAGTGTTTTAAGAGACCTAAGAGGTAGATAGAGGGGGTATTATTTATTAGCATCATTATAGAATATTAGTTAACGCATTCATTTAGTAAGCAGATTTCAATCAGTAAGCAGATGTCAATAGTAACTACCTGTATCGTATCATACAGCACTTACAGACAACAAGCTTATGCGTTTCTTAGAGTGTGTTACAGTATAGGGTCGAAGCATACAGCTTATCGTGACTCTATCGAGAGTCATAACATAAGCAACGTTCTCCATTCCGGGTATGTACAGGATTATTAGAAACAATGTTATTGTTTGCAGATCGTATTACATCGAATTCTGAGACGATGTGCCTGGTTTTTGAATCTCCAGTGGCATTTCTAGTGGTTTCCAGAGAGCTATTTGGTAACCAGCATACGTCCAACTCGTATAGAACTCGTATAGTAAGCAGCCATGTCCTGTGTCTACTGCTGCCTGTATGATACTTACAGGGCACAGTCTCCACTCTAGTAAACCTCTTTATGGAACCCGTGTCTTGTGTTTATCACTGAATCGGCAGTTATTACCTAGGCACTATGATAAATCCTTATTTGAATACACACAAGCAAAATGAATGAGCACCAAGAAATATGTACCAAGCACAAAGCACATATATTGGAGTTTGTAAGAGAGATATGTGGGTCCCTAATGCTCAGTACACTCATCGGCTATAATTACAAAACCCGGTTGCTTTTCATTAAGCTCCTGTTCCCCACAAAGCCAGTGTGTGATTTGGTTTCATTTAAGACATTTTCACGGTTTGTAGCGTTTTCCGGATACCGAGAAAGGCGTAAGTTGGGGTTTGCCACTAGTCGGGGGGAAAAAACTAGCCCAGGTGGGGTGAATTAATGGAATTTTTTGACCTGTTTTTGTGTCCCTTAAGCAAAATTATTGTGCTGTGGTTTCACCATGTTTCTGTATTGTGCTGTGCTCCTACATAATCCGGAGATGTCCGTCATTTACACGACTTTAGCAGCATAGCCACTGAGGTTATTCCGAGGTGGGGTACCTGACCAAGAAAAATAATTTGCTTTTAGTTAGTGTCGAAGCATCGGTGTGGGGGTACCTCAAATGCCTCACCAGTGAGATGTAGGGCATTACCACGCAAGTCATTTACACCATTTTGATGCTGTACTTGTAGTTCTACATAGCATAGACATCTATATACTCTCGTTCATATGTTGCTAACTTCATTTGGCAAAGTTCACATCAGCTAATATTTAAATATTAAAGGTACGAAGGGGATCTGCGTACTCTATTCAGCCGGGTGGGGCTTACCTTTAAGGGAGTATAAGCGAATACCAGTAACTGAGAAATTAGAGAAATTCTTTATTGAAAACCCGTAACCGCTCATACCCGTTAACGGTTCATTCGCTAGCTTATCTCTTATCTGTCTCATCTACCCCCACGTCTCATCAGGCCAAGATTTAGCCCATTTCGACATCCGCCATGCAAGCTCGGGCGAGAGGCTGAACCCAAAAAGAGGTTTGTTTGTGACTCAATCGGGGTGTGGTGTTGATATGAGCAGTTGTAGAGGTCTTTGGTTGTATTTTATACCGTTTTGAGCGCGCTGTTGTGTACCGTTATATGATGTCCTTGTCACCCCGCCAAGCCATCCCATCGCTTGGCACTTGGACAATGCACCAGACCAACTTCTCCTTGTAAACTCAATAAAATGCGGGGAACCCAACAATTGATCTGAGACTTGTATAAAAAGGTGGCTGGCGCTCAGTCTACTCTCCATCGAAAATGGATAAAGAATCGCTCAGTCACGACGAATACGAGAACGGCATCATTGAGCCAGAGTACCCTCAGGGACAGGTTCCTCAGCACGTCATTGATGCCGAGATCGCACAGCTGGCTGAAAAGTACGGCGTCAACCAGCGAAAACTGATGATGAAGGTCGACTTTTGCGTCATTCCGGTTATCTGTGTGCTTTACGTTCTCGCTTTCTTGGATCGAGTCAACATCTCCAACGCCAATGTCTATGGTATGAGTAAAGATCTCAATTTGTATGGAGACAGATTCAATGTTGCACTGGCCATTTTCTTTGTTCCCTACGTTGTTTTCGAGATGCCCAGTAACTGGCTCATGAAGAAGTTCACTCCTCATGTATGGCTGACTGGCTCTATGCTTCTCTTTGGAGTCACTCTGCTGGGTCAGGGTTTTGCCAACAACTACTCTGCTTTGCTCGCTACTCGATTTCTGCTCGGTCTCTTTGAAACCGGTATGTTTCCAGGCTCCTTCTACCTCATTTCAATGTGGTATCGACGAGAAGAGGCTCAGAAACGATACTCGTTCTTTTTCTCAAGTACCACCCTCGCTGGAGCTTTTGGAGGTCTGATTGCTGCTGGTATTCACAATCTCGACAAAGAAAAGGGTCTAGCTTCCTGGAGATGGATCTTCATCATTGAAGGAGCCTGTACTGCTTTCATCTCCATCATCATGTTCTTCCTCATGGCCGACTTCCCTGAAGACGCAAAGTTCCTGACTGAAAACGAACGACAGTTCATCAAGGAGAAACTCATGGTTGGAAACGCCGGAGCAAGTGAAGCTGAGCGACCCATGACCTGGAAGGATGTCAAGAGTGTCTTTTCTGACTGGAAGGTGTGGATCATGGGCTGGATGTACTTTGGAACCATTGTGCCTGCTTACGGATACGCCTACTTTGGAACTGCCATTGTCAAGACTCTCGGATACTCAGACGTCAAGACCCAGCTGTACTCTGTTCCTCCTTGGGTAGCTGCTTTTGGTCTGTCTATGATTGCAGCCATCTTCTCAGACTATCTCAGACACAGGTTTTACTTTGCGGTTTTTGCAGGCTTTGTAGCTATAGCTGGTCTGGCTGTGGTTCTTGGAGTCCATGATCATATTGGTACTCGGTACGGTTCTCTGTTTATGATCTGTGCTGGTACTTATACTGCCATGCCTCTGTTTGTCTGCTGGACTCAAATGAACTTTTTAGGACATCACAGAAGAGCCATTGCTTCAGGATGGCAGATTGGTTTTGGAAACTGTGCTGGATTTATTTCGACGTTTGTCTTCCAGGCAACTGATGCTCCCTTTTATACTCCAGGATGTGCAGTTTGTCTTGCCTTTGCCTGTCTCTCTGTGGTCATGATGTTCGTCTATGCTGCTGGAATTACTTGGGAGAATAGACGAAAGAAGACTCCGGAGTATATTGAGAAGTTTAACGCACAGCCAGAGGAGGACAAGAAGATTGCAGGCGAAATGACCCCCAGCTTCTTTTATTATTATTGATATGTAAATTAATTATAACTTATTTGTATGCAACCGAGACAGAGTGAGTGCTCACTCCAGTGTAAAAAAAAAAAAAAAAAAAAAAAAAAAACCTCTATAAAATTGTAAGCTACTAATCATTCATATAAATACATTACTTCTTCTCTTAGGTCAACTTCTTCATTCTGGCAGCAGGATGTCTGCTCAGCTCCTGGTTATTAGGAGAAGCGTCTGACCTGCTAATCATCTGTTTCAGCTCAAACAACACCTCATCATCCTCCTGACCAAGAAACGTGATAGCAGTACCTCGTTTTCCAGCTCGTCCAGTTCGTCCAATTCGATGAGTATACGACTCAATGGAATTAGCCATTTGGAAGTTGACTACCAACGAGACATTGGGAATATCCAAACCTCGTCCAGCCACATCTGTAGCCACCAGAACATCCACCTGTCCTCTTTTGAGCTGCTGCACAGCTTGTTCTCTTTGTTCCTGCTGCTTTCCACCATGAATAATAGCTGTTCTCCATCCAGCAGCAGCCAGAGCATCTGAAACAGCTTCACAGTCACGTTTGTAGTTGAGAAAGACGACAATAGGAGGTCGATACTGCCGTTTGGAAATGATATCCAAAAGACGTCGTTTTCGTTTCTCGTCATTGTTGAGAAACTCAACCAGCTGAGTGACTGTAGAACCAGCCTGTCCAGCAGCTCCAATAGTGACAATACCTGGTCTTCTGAGATACTTTTTAGCCAGCTTCTCAATAGCTACAGGCATGGTGGCAGTGTACATCATTGTCTGTCTGTATCTTCTTGTAGACACAGCAGCGAGGTTTTCAGCTTCATCAGAGTCAGGTTTAGCGTTTGAAGAGGGTAATGAAGCGAGCACTTTTTGCACCTGCTCCTCGAAACCCATATCCACCATTCTATCAGCCTCATCCATCACCACATAGCAGCATTGGTTGAGAACAAGCAGTCTTCTATCAATAACATCAAGAAGACGTCCTGGAGTAGCTACAATCAGTTCAGCTCCTTCTTGAACTGCTAGTGCCTGCTCCTGAGCTGAATATCCTCCTACTACCGAAACCACCTTGAAACCCAGAGGAGTACAAAACTTGACTGCTTCATCTTTAATCTGCATGGCCAGTTCTCGAGTAGGAGCAAGAATCAAGCCATAAGGACCATGCACTTTGGAATGCTCGTCAAGTTTAGGCAACTCGCAAATATAACTAATAAGGGGGATGAGAAAAGAAGCAGTTTTACCGGAACCTGTTTCAGCCACTCCAATAACATCTCTGATACCTAGAGCAATAGGAATAGCTGCTCTTTGAATCGGAGTAGGCTCTTTGTAGCCCATTTTGGAAATTGTATCTCGCACAATCCTGGGAATCTCCTTACACTCATTCCAAGACCTCAAGGGTGCAGGAATATTGCCTCCTCCTTTAGTAACAATACTGTAGTCCTCCTTGAAAATCCGCCAGTCACGTGACGTCATATTTTCCACCCGCTTATCTGACCAATGGGTATCTTCCAAGTCTCGTTTCTGTTTCTTTGGCACATTCCCTTCAGTACTGTCGATACTGTAGCTTGGTTGGTATGCCTTTGAAGTATCATCTGCAACACTCCAGTCGAATGAAAATTTGCCCTGGGTCGATTTCGGCTTGATTTTCGCAACAGGTTTCTTCACAGTCGTATCTTTGACAGTCTCCTGGACTACTGAGCGTTTCAGGTCGGTGGTTGATCGGATATCCTGAATATCCTTGACAGTCGGTTCTTCAGGTGTTTGATTTTGTTTTGCCCTGGCCATTTCTGCTCGCTTGGCCTTGGAGATGAACTTGGGCTTGGCGGCATCCTGTTTTTTGGCCTGTAAGGCCTTGAGCTCTTCTATCGAGACTGGCATGGTGATGTTGTGATGTTCTTGTAAAGTTTGGAAAGATATGCATGGTGAGATCAAGGTTGGAGGAGAAAGTGGTGTGGTTGAGGGGGTGGTTTGTGTGAGGTGTAGAGAGCTTTTTTGGTCTTGTTGGAATGAGAGGAGAGAGGGGATAAAGATGGTGGTGTTGGTTTTGCAGTAGCTCATCTGTAGCGTGCAGTAGGGTGAGGGTACTGGATTATTCACTGTTTTGTTACGACTTTAGTTTGAAGAAGGGCTGTGTTGAGATATCCTTATCAGGACAATATTAGAACTGACAGAGGTGATAATTCACCTCTACGCTCCAATTACCTTCAATAAAACTTATGACTTACAAAAATGAAAGATTTTTACCAAAATTGATCTTCAATTGGAGTGTTGTGTTTGCTTAGTAAAGGCCAAGGTTATCACTCAAGAGAAGACAATCTTGAAGAGCAAGACAATGTACTGTAATACCATAGCTAAAGTAAGATCATAAAAGCAGTCTCTTCAAGCAACCAATCACCTCAATAATCACCTTCAACCATCTCCACACTTCCTTCATCCCCCACGCCACTTGATCACCACAGGTTATGAGTAATCAAATCTTCCCCCACCCTCTCCAAATCACCCAATTGACCTGCATCCATCTTTCCCTTCCCCCTTTACTTCCTCCCAACACCCCCTTCTTCCTCTCCATCCTCCACCACCACACTCCAAATAAGGTTGTCGCCACACATCACCACACTACCGGTAATCAACCAGCTGCTCTCTCTACCAACACATCAACATGACTACAGACAACCCCGTGTTGGCCGACATCAAGCAATCGTTCGCGTTCCTGGACAAGGCCGTGGCGTCCTTTGACCAGCGTTTTGTGCTCAGAGTCCTCCGAGGCCTTCCTGCTCTACGGAAAAAGCTCACGCCAGAATTGCTGGCCCAAATCGCCGTCCTCACTTACCCTGCAGACGACGAGCGACGAGCGGGCTTTGTGGCTCTTGCCGGCGCCAGCCCCAGCGACGAGATGGACGTTGATGGCGCTTCCAACGACTCCGCCACTGTGGCGCCTCTGCCAGAAATCGACATGTACGTGTCGCTGCTGTTCCAGGCATGGTTGTTGCACGAGAACCGGGTGGACGACCTGCGCAAGCTGAGCGAGCACGTTGTGGCCCGTCTGCGCACCTACAACCGCCGATCTCTCGACTACCTGGCCTCCAAAATCTGGTTCTACCTGTGTCGAGGAGAAGAGCTCAGTGGCAACCTGGAGGGCGTGCGACCTGTTTTGCTGGCATCGCTGCGAACGGCCACCCTCCGACACGACCCCGAGACGGAGGCGTCGCTCATCACGCTGCTGCTGCGAAACTACCTCCTTTGCGCGCACGTGACCCAGGCGTCCAACCTGGTCTCCAAGGTCAACTTCCCCGAGAACGCCGCCAACGCTCTCGCCGCCCGGTACATGTACTACCTGTCCAAGATCCGGGCCATTGAGCTGGACTACACAGCTGCACATGCCCACATCACTGGAGCGATCCGAAAGGCACCCCAGACTCCTCTGGCGGCCGGCTTCCTGCAAGCAGCGCAGAAGCTCAACATTGTCATCGAGCTGCTGATGGGCGACATTCCCGAGCGGTCCGTGTTCAAGAGCGGCCGGGAACAGAGCCTCAAGGCGTACTTTGAGGTGGTCAAGGCCGTGCGGGTGGGCGACCTCAACCAGTTTGCCGACACAATCAAGCGGTACGCCGGAGTGTTCAAGGCGGACGGCACGTACTCGCTGGTGCTGCGGCTGCGGCAGAACGTGATCAAAACCGGCATTCGAATCATGTCGCTGGCGTACTCGCGAATCTCTCTCAAGGACATTTGCATCCGGCTGCGTCTCGAGTCGGAGGAGTCGGCCGAGTACATTGTGGCCAAGGCGATCCGGGACGGAGTCATTGAGGCGACTATCGACTCGGAGCGAGGATTCATGCAGTCCAAGGAGGTGCTGGACGTCTACTCGACCAACGAGCCGCAGCAGATGCTGCACGACCGAATCAACTTCTGCATCCAGCTGCACAACGACTCGGTCAAGGCCATGCGGTACCCCATGAACTCCAACCGCATCGATCTCAAGAACGCCGACGAGGCGAGAGAGAGGGAGCGGGAGCTGGTCAAGGAGATTGAGGAGGGCGAGTTGGACGACGACGACGACGAGGATTTCGATCTTTAGATAGCTAGCATATTAGATGACATGACATGAAAGGAGTAGGTTGTAGGTGTGGTGTAGGTGGTTGTAGGTGGTTGTAGGTGGGCTGTATATGAGCTTCTGTATATGAGCTTCTGTCTGTTGATCTTCTGTATATGAGCTTCTGTATATGAATTTATGCATATGAGCTTCTGTAGAGGAGCTTCTGTAGAGGAGCTTCTGTAGAGGAGCTTCTGTAGAGGAGCTTCTGTAGAGGAGCTTCTGTAGAGGAGCTTCTGTAGAGGAGCTTCAATTATATACGAGCTTCAGTTGTATGGCGTTGTACTGTAGATGAGCTTGGTTATGCTCTTGGGAACAAATTGGAAGTAGTTGAGTATGGTTAAGGTTGGGATTTGTTCAACAAAAGAGGAGCATTGTCAACTAAGGTTTTTTCTTAGAATGCTATTATCTCGGGATTTTGTTAGTCCACTTGGGGTATTATTGGATATTCTGAATCTCCCAGCGTTGCTGATTCCAACACACTACTTTTTATTTCGCTGGCACCCCTGCAACACCCTTTTTGAACCCCCAAATGACTTTTTTTACTTACAACCATAGATAGGCTCAAGTAGAGTCAACTAAGCTTCTAAGAAGAGTGTATGACAGCTCAGTAGGAAACCATGAGTAGTATTTGCCATTGTGGAGGCATTTAAATGCTTGCATATTATTGTTTGTATCGCCTATTACCTGGTATGATCTTCCCGAGTCCATTGTATGCCGTTTGACAAACTCTAAATGCGCTCATGCAAACCACCATGTACTGCAATATGGCGAGAACATCTCCAACTTTACCACAGCGAACGGCCACAGCAAACACCCTACAGAAAACACCACATCAAAGCATACCCCCAAATTATACACAGCATAACACACACACCACTCATGACAGACATCAAGGTGACTTTGGCGGTGGAGGATCGGGCGGAAAACCAGGAGCGGCTCAGCATTTCGGAAATCGTGCCTCGGATCGTGGCCGAGCGCAAATCGTTCGTCGACGTGACCGAGGAGTCGCTGCTCGAGGAGATTGCCAATTGCGTGGCGGACTCGGACGATCACGTGAAGGACGAGGTCGAGGAGCCCGACGAAAGTGTGTTTGACCAGCACCGGATGAAGCTGCTGGAAAACGTCAAGGCGGCCTACAACGAGAGTGCGCTGGCGCTGGACTTTGTGTCGCTGCTGATTTCGAGCGTTCGGCCGACCTCGGCGTCCACGTCCATGTCTCCGCATCTCAAAACACACATTCCGGTGGGTTCTCTGGGCGCCGATCGAGTGCCTGCTCCTCAGGTGGTTAACGAGCCAGGAGTGGGTATTGGCTGGAAAATCGAGTCTCTGACGAATGCACGTGACAGCTTGAAAAACTGCGCCTCGAGGCTGAGAACGGAAGCCACCAAGGAAAAAACTTACTGGGAAGGAGTGGCTGCTATTGCTGCTACGGGAGAAGTGCTGTTCAAGGTGCGAAACTCGGATACCAGAGGTCTGGGCATCAAATACGGCTTTGGAGATGCTGGTAGCAAGTACAGAGACCCCGGAATCGGCGTTTTGAAACGATCCAATGCCGGAACAGTGGACTTTGAGCCCAAGGAAGAGGTGCAAAAGAAGTTTGTCAGAGTGACCTTCAAGTCGGAAGAGGGAGATGTCGTCAAGAGTGTTAGTGACGTGTACACGCGGGATTCCAAGCCGCCTACAGACCCCACTCTGGCTGCTATTCATGAGACTAGACATGCTCTTTTTGAAGAAGAGCTGTTTTTCGAAACTGCTCGAGAAGCGAGACTGTTGACGTCACGAAGAGTCACAGTGGCTGACGGGTGTGTCACTATTGATCTAGGAGACGGTGATATCATTGTCATTGAGTGGGTGGAAGTGCCTGCTGAACCTGTGACTACCTTTTTAGCTTCTCCTGCTAACCTGTTTGTATTGGCTCTTCGTCTACTGCTAGCTAATGCTCACAGACAGCAGCTGGAAAAGATGAGAACTCCTCCTGCTCCATTACAGTCCAAAGGAGGTCCTAACCCCAACCCTCCTTTGCCTATTTTGAGACCTCTACTGGCTCATATTCTACACAAGCGGTTGGTGTCTAGAGCCAGGAGATCGTTGTATCTCTTGTCAACTACTCATGCAGGTCTCAGCTTTGATATTACTACTGATAGTTCTGGAGAAACGTCTTCTCTAGGAAGACTGATGGCAGCTCCTGTTTCAAACCTCAAGATCAAGTTTGGAGATAGAGAGAACGCCAAGGTGGTGATTCCGTCGCCTCTACAAACGCATCAGAGCATGTTTGATGTGACCATGTTCAAAGGAGAGACTCAGGAGACGGTGACGAGTCATACGGGTTTTCATGAGTTGGTGGAGTTGGAGGAGTGGGTGAGATGGGCTGCGGAGAGGGCCAGCCTGTTGAGCGTAGCGAAACAGGCGAAGCCATGATGAGCATGACGAGCGAAGCGAGTCATGTGAGTCATGAATCTTGAGCTCTACGAGTTGATAACGACCAATACTGTCATCTTTGAATAACGGACTGACGAAATATACATATACATACATACATTAATCATATCTCATGTCCTGTGGTGGTGGCTGTTTCGTAACGATTATAAGCATCCTGTTTTATGCCTGATCTTATTCTGTTGTGCTCTGAATAAGTATCAAGTTTATATAAATAACGATATTGGCCTCACTCTTATACACAATATATATTCGAGTGAAGCACTGTCATTAAATCTGTCCGTATATTATTTCCAACCATCCGACCTCGGCTATCAGAACCCTGTGCATATTCCGTGCAGTGAGAAAATTACTTGCAATTAGTTAATGCCGAACTCCAGAACAATTTTATTACCCATACTATTCTCTGTTATGGCATACTGCTCGTCTCACAACAAAAACAAATAGTTACAAGTACTGGTGCACCCCAACAAAATCTCTTTGTTTTGTTCCTTGCTGCATAAAAGATGACCGTTGTTTCCGGTCCGTTAATACCGTTGATGACTCTTGCACTGCATTGGAATCTTCTAGATTGGTCAACATTAATCAGAACCTGTCAGCCCAACAACATCATTATTTAGTCTGTAACTAAACAGCTATAGTGCAAAGCAATATCTCACAAACCTCGTATGTCACAATTCAACAATATCCTCTCTTCTCCTGCTTCATCACTCCTCTCTAAATTGCACGTGAGACAAACCCAGTTTTCCCCAATGCGAGGCAACAAGCTAATAATGCTAATAATCCGGCAAACGGTCGGCATAGTCTAACAACTAGTTAGCACAGTGTACCAGACTACAGAGGGGAAGATGAGTGATCAATAAATGGACATCTAGGTCACGTGACTTGAGATACCCTACACAAACACACAAACACACAACCCTACACCCCCACTTTCACACCTCGGCGCACCCCACATTATCCTCGGCCTTGGGCGCGGTAGCGGCAACCTTGTTTCCATCTGGACAGCTCTGTTGGTAACAAACTTTGTGGGCGAGTCCAACGTGAAAAAGTGGTTGACTTGGGGGCGATTTGGGGGGCGTAATAATGGTGCTAGAGGAGTTTTGAGTATGCCAAAATGATCAGAAGAATGGGGGCTACAAAATGAACCTATTAAAGTCCCCTTTCAGTCCTCAAAAGACCAGTATCATCAGGGCCCAGCTACCCCATTCGTAGGGTTAGGGTAGAGCGTGGGGGAAGCCTAATTCCCATCAAGAAACCCGTGGCATAGTTTATACATATGATATTCACTTGACCTCACACATCTCACTCTTACCACTACAAAAAAAATGTCGTTTATGAGAGGAGGAAGCGAGTGCTCCACCGGGCGAAACCCCCTGAGCCAGTTCACCAAGCACACTGCCGAAGACCGGTCTCTTCAACACGATCGGGTGGCGGGTCCTTCAGGTGGCCGAGTTGGCGGCATGCGATCCAACACTGGCGAAATGTCGCAGCAGGACCGGGAAATGATGGCCCGGTTCGGCAACGCCGGTCCCGAGGCGGCATCGTTCAACTACGAGCAGATGCGGCACGAGTTGCACAACATGGGTCCCCAAGCCGGTAATGTCCCTGGTCAGCAGGGTCAGGCTGCTGGAGGTCAGTGGGCCAGAGACTTTGGAGGCCAGCAGACGGCTCCCGGAGGAGCGCCCCAAGAGACACAGAACTGGAACGCCGAGTTCCAGCGGGGCGGATCTCCTGCTGAAGCCATGCAGCAGGGAGGTCTTCCTCAGGGCCAGATGGGGATGGGAGGCATGCCCATGTACGGTATGGCTCGGCCCATGTACTCGGGCATGTCGGCCAACATGGCGCCGCAGTTCCAGCCGCAGCAGGCGAATGCTCGAGTCGTTGAGCTGGACGCCCAGAACTGGGAGGAGCAGTTCAAGCAGATGGACACTGCTGTAGGCAAGGGCAAGGAGGTGGAGGAAGTCACCGCCGAAACCGCCACCGCCACCGAGACCGCCACCGAGACGGAGACCACCACCGAGGACAAGCCCATGGATATCAAAAACATGGACTTTGAAAACATTTGGAAAAACCTGCAGGTCAACGTTCTCGACAACATGGACGAGTGGCTGGAGGAAACCAACTCGCCGGCGTGGGAGCGAGACTTCCACGAGTACACCCACAACCGGCCCGAGTTTGCCGACTACCAGTTTGAGGAAAACAACCAGTTCATGGAGCATCCCGATCCGTTCAAGATTGGCGTGGAGCTGATGGAGTCCGGCGGACGACTCTCCGAGGCTGCTCTGGCGTTCGAGGCCGCCGTGCAGATGAAACCGGACCATGCCGAGGCCTGGGGACGTCTGGGAGCTTGCCAGGCCCAGAACGAAAAGGAGGATCCGGCCATTCGGGCTCTGGAGCGATGCATCAAGCTGGAGCCTGGAAATCTCTCTGCGCTCATGAACCTGTCTGTTTCGTACACCAACGAGGGCTACGAGAACGCTGCTTACGCTACTTTGGAGCGATGGTTGGCTACCAAGTACCCTGAGGTGGTTGACCAGGCTCGAAACCAGGAGCCCCGACTTGGTAACGAAGACAAGTTCCAGCTGCACTCTCGAGTGACGGAGCTGTTCATTCGAGCTGCTCAGCTGTCGCCTGATGGAGCCAACATTGATGCTGACGTTCAAGTTGGTCTGGGTGTGCTTTTCTACGGAAACGAAGAGTACGACAAGGCCATTGACTGTTTTAACGCCGCTATTGCCGTTCGACCTGACGATGCTCTGCTGTGGAACCGTCTGGGAGCTACCCTGGCCAACTCTCATCGATCTGAGGAGGCCATTGACGCCTACTACAAGGCTCTGGAGCTGCGTCCCTCGTTTGTCAGAGCTCGATACAACCTCGGAGTGTCGTGTATCAACATTGGATGCTACAAGGAGGCTGCCCAGTACCTGCTGGGCGCTCTGTCCATGCACAAGGTGGAGGGTGTTCAGGACGATGTTCTGGCCAACCAGTCTACTAATCTGTATGATACTCTGAAGAGGGTGTTTTTGGGCATGGACCGACGGGATCTGGTGGCCAAGGTGGGTAATGGAATGGACGTGAACCAGTTCAGAAATGAGTTTGAGTTTTAGTATATAGGAATGTTATTTAAGTGCGAGCACATGAGCGGAGCGAAGCACATGAGCGTAGCGAATGTGCGAGTGTAGAGCATGAACATTAGAGCAGAGCGAGAATGTGATACGAGATCATGTTGTGGCATGTTGCTATTGTAACTACTGTAGATGAGAGAGAATACAGCTATTAGTATACTTGCATCATACAGTAGGTCTCTAAAGTATTGTTGTGCTTACCCGTATATATTAGCTTGTTGGCTTCTGTTACTGGCACTTGTGGTTAAGTTATCATGACTGATAAAGGTCAAGCTGATAAAGAGATTAAGGTGGAGTGGCTTGAGTGTGGCTTAGAGTGATAGTGTAATTGATGGAGTACGAGACAGTATGTTGCTTGACGAATAATAACAGCTGTGGGTACAAGTACTAAATTTTTGCTGTAATATTTATTCTGAGGGTCTGATAGCACTTTATTAGAGAGTTGGAAAGCACTGTATGATAACTTCTCTCTCTAACGATAGACATTGTATGTTGCTGCACTATCTACAGCGATTAAGAAGAAAACTGGTTAGCTATAACCATTGTCGATATCTCCTATACTTGTGACCTGTATACGGCAGACATCTTCTATCACATACGTCTTGAATAAGCAACTGCAACCAACTCCATTATATATACTGTATAAATAAACCCACCTTTTCACCTCGCTTCAATACTCTCTCCGCTGACCACACTATTAGACCTGGGCATGGATCTCTCACTGTTTCCAGAGACGGTGCCAAAAATGAGTTCTCGTGCAAACCCGTCAGACAGCTGTTCAGCGTCCAAAATCGCACTTGGAGCTTCATCTTCGGACCCCAGCAGGTCGTTCCTTGACCTCAACGACCCAGAGCTTTCACTCCTATCAGTATAGTTTATTGGTCTGTCTGAACCAGCTGTATTCCTACCACCTCGTCCTCCAAATAGTCTCCAAGACCAGCCTGTCCAGCCTGACCAGCCCGTACTGGCCGTTACTGCCAAGCCAGATAGCCATTGACGCACGTTTGTGTCTCCTACAGAGTGTTCAATGCCAAATTCGCCGGAATTTGACGCTGCAACATACTCTCCAAACTCATTGGCTGCCTCAGCTTCTTCCTGAGAAAGCAGACCTTGTGTCTCCTCGTCCTCCTCGTACATATCAAACTGGATGGTGTCGTTGCTTCGATCACAGCACCCCAAACAGGCACTGTACCATTCTTTGAGGGTCATGCCGATGATCAGAACCAGTTGTGTGGTGAAAAATGTCGTTTCTTGTGTGTCGAAAAAGTCGTTTGCGTCGTATTCTGGTGCTCAGCGCCGCTCCGCAAAGCTCGTCGTTGGCTCGTCTAGACTGCTCGTCTCTAGACCGTTATCTTAGTCGCTTCTGAGATGTGTGGGGTCTCTCGGCTGGTCTGCAACTTAGTCTAAAACGTCAAAAACGGCAACTTAATGAACTTTACTGGGATGGGAAACGGGGAGTGAAACGGGGTCAATGGAGGCTCGAAGTAAGACATACGGTATATGGATAGAATCTCCTCGTTGTCAGCTACAACTTTCCCATAACAACTACCCTGGTATCTCAAACACTGAACATTCTACACCAAGCTCCTTGTTCACTCATCATCACTAAGCAACTCCCAATCTTTGACTGGACAGATTTGGATATCCACATGTACAGACAACAAACCTCCTATTGCCCCTGATTTTTTCAGAGCAAGTGAGCATACAGCCCTTTATATTTGTACAGTGCAGATCTTATCGTGTGTGAAAACCTCCATTTTCTCCCCTCTGGCAACTCAGACAGGTGTTTAATTGCACACCATAAATTACACTTCCATACTGAAGGCGGTGTCTCTCTTTTGATATGAGCTGATTAAAATCTGTGACAAAAATCGCATCAAAAAAATCAAAAAAATCAGAAAAATCCCCATTTCAATATTCCCCCAATTCCACATCTCCCTGAATTTTTACAAGCTCAATATTTTTTATTCACAATTTATCAATTTTAATCAATTTAATCAATTTTATTATTTTCATATTTCTTCCTTCCATAACCCTCTCCATAACTTTCTACTTTCTCCTCCTCTTTATGGTGCTTACCACCTTTGCCCTACTCCCAATGCGTACAACTCCAATCTATTACTACATTGATATCCTAGCTTACTAGTCGTTCCTCGTCTTCAACTCGTCGTCAACTCATCACTTCCTTAACCTGGTATCTACTGGAAGTTGAAAGAGCCCTGCTGCTGCTGGCCGCCAAATGCAAATGCATCACCCTGGGTCTCGGGCGCGAGGTCGGTGTCGTCCACACCCTCCTCTCCACTGAAGTAGGTCTCGATGATGGTGTAGGCCTTCTTGTAGATGGCCTCGTTGTCGTTCTGCTGGCACGCGTGGATGGCCTCCATGCCGTCCGCGTCCTCAATGTACAGGGCGTAGTCGTTCTGGCCCTCGCCTCGCTGGTGTCGGTCCGACTCGCCCACCCGCAGAATGTTTTCGAGCGCGTCCAGCGAAATCTGGATGATCTTGTTGTCCATGGAGCCGAGCAGGTCGCACAGGGGCTTGATGCAGCCCTGCTGGACCAGGTATCGGATCTGGTCGGGCTTGGACAGACCGCCGGAGGTGGCGTTGGAAATGGCCCAGCACGCCTCCTTTTTGGTCTTGACCTCGCCGGTCGACAGCAGCTGGATCAGTGGGGGGATCAGATTGCTGTCGATGACGGACTGGATCTGGGTCGAGTTGCCGGCGGTGATGTTGGAGATGGTCCAGCACGCCTCCTTTCGGATCGAGTCCTTGGGGGCAGTCAGAAGCTGCAGCAGGGCAGGGAGAGCGCCGGCGTTGATGACAATCTGGGTCTGCACGTCGTCGCCGGTGACAATGTTGCCGACAGATCGCAGAGCAGGGGTCTGGACAGACGTGCTCTGGTGGCCGAGCAGCTCGATGAGCCGTCGGGGAATACCGGCGTCAACAACGGCCTGGATCTTGTTGGTGGTACCGTCGGACAGGTACGAGATGGCCCAGCACGCGTCGATCAGGACCTCGTCATCGTAGGAGAAGATGAGCTTGGCCAGAGCGGGGAGAGCGTGCTTGATGAGCTCCCAGTCGGGCTGGGGGTACTTGCCTCGGCAGAAGTTGGAGAGGGTCCAGGTGGCGTTTCTGATCATGGACAGCTTCTTGGTGTTTGTGGCAATGTTGATGAGCGGCTGCAGCGCGTCGCACTTGAGCACGTAGTCTCGGCACTGAGGAGAGTCTCCGGCAATGTTACCGAGAGCCCACACGGCCTGCTCACGCACGTTGGTCTCGGGTGAGTCCAGCAGGTGCACAAACAGAGGCACGGCGCCAGAGTCCACAACCACCTTGGTCTGCTCGCTGGTGCCGGAAGCAATGTTGGTCAGGGCCCAGGCGGCCTCAAACTGCAGCAGGTTGTGGGGCGACTTGAGGAACTCCACAAAGTACTTGACCACGTCGCACTGGATCACCTCGTTGATGGGTGGCGACCGCTCCTTGGACAGCAGCTTTCGGAACTTGGTCGTGGCGTCCAGCTGCGCCTCGAGATTGTTGCTCTGGATGTTGGCAATCATCTCGGGGAACGACTCCTGCCACTGCTGGTTGGAGTTGGCGGACTCGGCCTCGTCCTCCGAGTCGTCGCCGGCCATGAGCTCGCTCATGTTTCGTCGTTTGGACAGCTGTTCCTCTCGACGGGCCTTTCGGATTTCGACCTGGGCCTCATCTCGGCGTCGTCGCAGCTCGTCCTGGCTGAATTTGTTCTTGTCCTTGAAGTCCGTCTTTCGGTGCTCGGGCACAAATTTCTCGCTCATGTTGTGGTGGTTGTCACGGGATGGTGTGGTGGTGGAGTGAAGTAAAAAAGGTGTGTCTCTTGGAGAGCTAACTTTTTTTTCCACAGCGCACTCGCACGCAAACACACACAAACATGGTCCTTGGGACTTGTCCAAACCTTAACCTTACCCCTGGCGATTGGGGGTGAGCCAAAGGACATTGTTTGAAGGGGGGTAAAAATGTGTAACTGACAATATGAGATTGCCAGTGGGTTGATACGATTTTTCTGATTTTATGGCCTTTTTCCCGAGCGTTTTACGCCATTTTCAGCCCAAACGCATCTGCCTTAATCTGCAAAATTGACATGCGCCTGTAAATGTAGCCGTAGACTGTTTACAGTGGGGGTGCGTAAAGTGCATTTTTTCGTGTCCAAAAGGAGGTCGCTAGGTGTGCAAGAGGGATGCACGATTTTTCTGCATTTTTCCGTTATTTTTTGCGTTGTTTTGGAGCTCACACGACAACAGAGAAAGCGATAGAGAAAGCTACAGCTAAAAATACATCGAGGCGTTCCCATCAAATTTCACCAAAGAAAAACAGAAAAAATATATAAAATCAAATCCTCCGTCTCAGCTCAATGCCAATGCCCTACCACCCTCTTTCCAACCTCAATATACCGCCTCTGGCAGGTGTAGCAACTGATGATTACATTTGGGGCTTGCAGCAAGCAAGATGAGATCAGAGGTTGTAACGTACAAGTTACCAAACAAGACACTTTGATAGAGCTAATGAAGGCTGAATATCTATTTAAAACCAGACATTCACCACCACCGACCCGTCAACTCTGCAATACCACCAAAAAACACCTCAACACTTATCTACACCTCCTCCAACACTCATCTCCCTCTCAACTCTATCAAGTCATACCAGACACGTAGCTCCAAAGTAGGCTCTTCCAGAAGGTAATTTCTGGAGAGCTAAATGGGCCTTGTTGGTGAGACGTTAATTGCTGGCTCTCCAGGGTAACATTGGGCACGATTTCCACGGAAAATCGAGTTTCGAGATTTCTAGCGGCCCTGCGCGTTGCTAGGCAACCGTTGTTTATATTCGCAACAGCATACATGGCAGCTGACATGCCCTGGAAGCTGCACTGGTTTGCGGTGGTGGTGGGAGCTGCTGCAGACCGGGTAACCTGCTGGAGAGATCAAGGTTTGTAATTTCCCAATCGGGGCGGAGATGCAGAAGTGGTTGTCGGGGTTACCGTGAGTGCCATGGTATATTAGTAAGCAGATAGTACTGGTCACGTGAATTTGTATCAAGGAGTCGTTATGGGTGCCGTATCGGAGACCTAGGTTAGAGTTGGGAGATTGGTGCTAGGAATTTAAGGAGGGGGCGTTAATTACTGTAAGACATGTCACGAGACCATATCATAAGTGCTAATTAATGAAGAAGAGATGTGACATCAAACACATCTGGAGCAGTATGTTTTGAGATCATAAATAATTGTATATTCATCTAGTCTATTCTATATGCTGTTGTACATCTGCTAGAAGAGATGTAATGCTGTTAGTATGTAGCTTATGAAAGCTGGGTAGCTTCGTAAACTTGTAGCTTCGTAAACTTGTAGCTTCGTAAACTTGTAGCTTCGTAAACTTGTAGCTTGGCACTCACTACGAAGCTACGCTTCTCGTTCGTGCCTAAGTGAGATCTATAATCTCCACCTCACCCCCCTTCTTCTCCCCTAGAAAAACCACATCATCATCATTTTCATCCACCTCTTTCGAAATCTCGGCATTCTCACTGGCACACCATTTCGTGTCTGCTATTCTCTTCTCCACAGCAGCCAGAATCTGGTCTCTAGTAGGCTTTCTAGGCTTCCTCTTACCAGGAACAGGAGGAGGAGAAGGAGTAGAGCTTCCAAGGACATTTCCTGACCCAGCAAACCGTTTAGGTCTTCCAGGTTTCGGTTTAGCCACTTTAGAAGCCGGTAAAGTAGCATTAGTACCTGGTAAAGCCCTTCCTCCAGGTCTAGCTCCCAAGCCAGGAATACCAGCTATTCCAGCACCCAAAACACGTCCTCCTGCGCTTCCCAGGGTCTTGCCCGGCCCTAAAAACCCATACGGAGTGTCGGGATTGAACCCACGAGCCACAAGTCCATAATAATCGCTCTCCAGTTCTTTCAGGTACGCGTAGAACTGGGCATTATGAGGCCCGTATTTGTTGTGGCAGAGTTCGTGGAGAAGAGTACCCATGATGCTTTCAAACGGCAGAAATGACTGATCATTGTAATGCTGTCTGAGACGTAAACAGACCTTTTGACCGTGGTTGACGTTGAGTCCTAGCAGGTTTTCGTGGGTCGGAAACATTTCACACAAGGTGCCGACTTTGAAGCCGTGGTTTTTCATGATGGGCTGGACGAATCGCGCGGCGCGGGTGATTATTTCAAGCGCATATTCGCTTTGCGGCCGCTTCTTGAGCACCGTGATGTTGGAGATGAACTCCATGGCATGTCGTGATTAATTAGAATTTAGAGGTTGGAAAATCGTGCATAAAATAAATTAACCTGAAATAAAAAATAAGGCAGAAATAAAAGAAAATATAGTACTAAGCAAAAGAGAAAATACAGCACCATGTATAGAGCCACAATAAAGCAGTATCAAACAAAACTCATATATTCTGAGCTGTTTTTGTCTCTGGCACTGATACAATGCATAACTGTCACTCAATTGATATTTGTTCAACACTGTGCAGTGCTCTTTACTCCTTGCCTGGAAAGTCCAATTTCCAGACCCAATTTAAGGCGTCTGTAGTTTCCTGGAGTGGTTTTGAAGGACCTGATAATACACTGTAAAATGGTGTGAAAAAAATAAAAAAAATATAGAAAAATACCAAATCTCTGCAGGGACCATTCCCCAAAAGGTCAAATTAATACACACCTCCACAACCTCCCTCAAGCCACTTTTACCAAATCACCATCAGGTGGCAAACTCCCAATGGAATCAGAGTTTGTTTCCATCTGACCATCTGCATGTGCTGTAATATGTCTCTTCCAGTATAGGGGCTGTTTTGAACCCCATTAAGATAGAATCAAAAAAACACAATTGACAGGTCTAAGGCAGCCCTTCAGCCTCAACCATATATCTAATATAATCCAATCAACCCCAACCACCTCCAACATCCCTAACATCCACCCCAAACTCAATTCCTTATCACGAGAGACTAGACTTTGTTTGGCTATATAACATTAGCTCTTCCTCCTACTCTTCTCTAACGCCACCATGACGCCTCCAGACGACCCCATAGCCAACATTCTGGCGGGAGTCAACAAAATCAAACACAAGGCGTCCGTCATCATCACGGAGAAAATCGGCGATGTTGAAGAGACCCAAAACCAGGTTGGTACTTGGCTGCTCAACAGAAAGAAGGACATTCAGTCTGTGTTGACTCCTCCAAAGCTGGATAGCTTCACTCCGGGGCCTCCTCCACCTCCTCCGAGTTACTATGACCAGGTGACGGGGTTTGTGTCTGCTCACAAACTCGCTGTGGGTCTTGTGACCCTCACTGCAGTATCTGCCTCGGGATACTACATGTGGAACAACCGCATCTTGCCTGGAGGACTGTTTGGCAACAGGAAGCAGCCACGACGACGGGCTGTTCGTGCGGCTAACGGAGCAAGAACAGAGGTGGTTGTTCTTGCAGGTTCTTTTCTGGAACCTATCGTTAGAGTCGTGGCCAACGACCTGGACAAGCGAGGTTTCATCGTCTATGTGACCACCACATCCGAGGCGGAAACCGCGCTCATCGAGAAGGAAAACTCGGCCGATATCCGGTCTCTGAGTGTCAACACCCAGAAGGCGGACGTCATCAAATCCACAATGAAGGAGTTTGGCACCTTCCTGGCGACTCCTCAGGTCGCCTTCCCCAACGCCAAGCCCCACCATCTGCGTCTGGCGGGTGTGGTGCTCATTCCGGACCTCTACTATCCGTTTGGTCCCATTGAGCAAATGCATCTGGAGTCATGGAACTCGGTCATCAACAGCAAACTGCTTGCTCCTCTTGCTCTGCTGTCCCAGGGCTTGTTGACGCTCGTAAGACAAACCGCGTCCACCCCTAACCCTGCCAGATTGGTTATTGTGACGCCCAACATCACTGCTGCTCTTTCTCCTGCTTACTCAGCTCCCGAGGCCATGGTAGTGTCTGGAATCAACGCTCTGGCCACCTCTCTAGACCGAGAACTTGCCCCTCACGGTATCAAAACCACACACATTCGTCTGGGCTCGTTTGACGTGTCTCACGGTCATTCTCAGTCGAAACAGCTGGCTTCTGCCATCCATGCTGATCTCATCACTTGGTCGGAAGATATGCGAGCAGCCTACGCCAACTACGGAGGAACCATGGCGTTCCTGTACGGTTGCCGAAGCACTCGAGGGTCGTCTTTGAAGCGATTAAATTTCGCCATTTACGACTCTCTGACGGTGAGAAGACCGAAACGAGTGTGGCATGTAGGTTTCGGATCGCGAATGTACGAGATTGTGGCTGCCGTGCTGCCCGAGTGTGTGCTATCGTGGTTGATGCGATCCGGAGCGGCACTGCGAAAGCGGTCGTTTGATAAGGAGTTGAACGGTATGTAAATAGAGCATGAGCGAAGCCAGCGAGCGAGCGAAGCAAGCGAAGCGAGTGTTCCTGACCAAGGGTGAGTTTAGCGAATGCGTGAGCGTAGCAATCACTCTTTGATGGAGAATAACAATATGATTCTAATGAATGTATTCTAATGATGTAGTCAGAGTGTGTGTATTAGTGAGAAAAAAAAAAAAAWAAAAAAAAAAATAGAAAAAAAACCCCGCTTCTTTTGTCAGTTGGAATTTAGAGTGGTCTTGTGTTGGGTGAAGACACAGTCCAAGAGACAGTAAAATAGAGGTCCTGAAATAAGAACAGGACTGTGTAGAACTTATAGTGAGAGCTATCAATGTGTCAGAAACAGCAGACCAATAATGTACAAGTAGAGACAAATGGAAGGGCTATACAAAGCACTTTTATGTACAGAACATGCCATTGCCTGCTTATGACAACTTCACTCTTCTCTGAGGTTGTCTATATACAAGTACTGTTGCTCAAGATGACACCAATTGAGACTGTCTTCCTTATCATGTTTAACTTATGGTGTTTGTCATGTCCCAACTGAGTCTAAGCTGTTTCTTCTTCTTTACCTTATTGATACAACCACCTAGCTACTTTTATCAATCTAACATTTATCTATCTAATTAGAGCTTCTACAGCTTCGCCTTGACCTCCTTAATTCGCTCAGCCTGGTGGTCTCTGGCAGACGCCTGTCGAGCGATATCTCGGGCCTCCTCGTCGTAGTAGTTGATACAGTGGTCCAGCACAGGGGCGAACATGGTCATTCGCATCTGGCCGTACGAGTTCTTTCCGACCGAGTTTCGCACCTTGGCCACAATGGCCTCGACTTCATCCCAGCCTCCAGCAGCATCGATAATACCGTCCTTGAGGGACTCAGCAGCAGTGAATCGATGTCCCAGCATGGTGATCTTTCGGCCGATAACGGGTCCGTACTGGTGGGCGTGAATGGACATGAGCTGGCCAATCAGAGGCGCGTCAAACTCGATTTCGTTCATGCACAGCCAGCCCTTCTTGTCGTTCTGGACCTTGAAGTCGTGCGAGTTGGCCAGAATGAAGCCTCCAGCAAACGCGTGGCCGTTCACATAGGCGATAGTGGGCCAGGGGAACTCGAGCAGAGATCGCTGGAGTCGTCCAAGGTACCGTTCAAAGAATCGCTCGGTCTTCATGGCAGCTTCCAGATCAAGACCGTTGGAGTAGAACTTGGGGATGGCAGAAGTAGTCACCAAGGGCTTGGGCTCCTCCTCCTTGGTGGCCAGCAGGTAAGCCAGAGCCTCGACAAAAGCGTCAATGAAGACGTTGGACAGCCGGTTGTCCTTGGGCGAGTGGAACTCGATGAGATAGTAGTCCTCGGTATCGTACAAGCTCAGCAGCTTCTTGTCATCGGGCTGGGTCTCTCCCTTGGGAGGCAGGGGAAAAGACGCTAGGAGGGTTCGTTCGGCGGGCATTTCGGAGTGAAGAAGCTGTTACTGTAAGGAAAGGTATATAAAGTCTGGAGAAATAAAGTACATCAGAGTTCGACTTCCCCACAGTGCGGTTTTCACATGGCGTAGTTGAGGAGATGAGGAGGGGGTTTGGAGGGCTATAGAGTTGGAAATAGGGTAATTGAGGGTGGCAGAATTGATTTATGGGGTTATTTTCGTGTCTGAATTTTTCCTCGGCGATATAATTGTTCCCTCTTGGACCCTTCTCTGCCGAGCCGAAAAGCCTATTTCGTATCCAACTCTATCCTCCACACAATCATGCAGCTCCACGTAGAACGTTGGAAAAACGGATAAAAAACACAAAGAAAAAAAAAAAACAACCCCCTGCTTGTTGTAGCGAAATGAATTGGAGAATCGGGTTTATGATGAATCATCTTTTGTGTAAATGTTGCTAATAGTTGCATTTAGTTCTGCTGTGGTGTTGCTGTATGCTGCAATATTTCTGTCATATCTGTCAAACTATTATCACTCAATTGTTATCTAGACCGTTGTCTCCTGCATTAAATCGCAACTAGAACTATTAATCCGCTAGTCATCAAAAATACGAGTGTTGTGTGCTAATGAAGACCCAAAACCTCGGCACATGATAGTCTCAACGGTCTGGGGTTTAGGTTGTGCATAGTGAGACTGGGGAATGATCCAGGAAATGAAGGAGAAATATAAAAAAAAAATGCCTAGCAAAAAATCACCATGATATTGATAACTAGGTCTTTCAGTGCAGTATCCTGCTATCAACTAGTCACCGGCTAAATTCCCCGTTCAGTTTTCAACCGGTACCTCTAAGAAAGCCCCTATCATGAAACAGACAGATCAGACTCAAGATTATCCGTGTGTTAGATCTACGTTTTATGTATTAGCGGACGCAGTAGCGGTGACTTTACTTGTGGTACTAACGAGTACTTAGCTGTTTTCTACAGGTTCACACTAACGTCTTAGCAATGCAAAGTACACATTAGCAAACGTACCGATACTGTATGTATTACAACACGGTCTGATTCAATACTTCATATTTGTTTTTGCTCATCTTGTTATTTTGCACTGCCCAATTACTCTTGACTGATTAACCTCAATCACAACTTCTGAGAACCTCGGTAGATCGAGAGCAAGATCAAAACAACTCTCTTTGATGAACTGAACCGAAGAGCAACTCCATGTGATTGCCATACAATACAACATAGGTACGACATAGAATACAGAACATTATCAATACCATAAACTACCTACTCCTTCTCATTCCACTTGTTCATATCCCAGGTCAACTCGATATCCTCAATTTTAATAGGATGAGACACATAAGACAACTTGCCAAACCTCGTATCCTCTTCTTCAAGCACACTTTTACCCTGTAACATCTCTCTAGTGACTTTCTCAGCTTCTAGACACTCTTCGCTCTGTCCTAAACCCCTCAAATACTTCATCACTCCTTCCAGCGATACTTCCACAAAATACGATCCGCCTTCACGTGTTTGTTTGAGCCGAGAAATGAGCATCCCCAGAGCCAGAAAGTAGCCTGCTGCATGGTCCAACACCTGACAAGGACATACTTTAGGCGTTCCTTCAGCTAGTCCGAAATACTCTCCTTCAGAAACATTCATTCCAGAAGACGCTTGAACTAGTGAGTCGAATCCTTTTTTTTCAGCCCAGTCTCCATCATACGCTCGTAGAGTGCCTACGACAATACCCGGATTCTCTTTATACAGCTCGTTTAGAGGTGTTTCCAGCCTCTTTTGTAACGAGCCAGGTGCATAAGATTGGATAAACATGTCTGTTTGACTTATGAGGTTGTGGAGTTTTTGAAGGTCACTTTTTTGCGTCAAGTCCAAACTCAGTCTGCTCTTGCCCTTGGTGAACTCCAGATCCAGTTCTGAAGCTGATGGAAGGTCAGGTGATGTTATCCATGTACTATCTGCTCCATGAGCAACTAGAACTTTACCACATACTGGAGCAGCAATTACTCGGTTGAGTTCAATGAGTTTGGTGTTGGATAGAGGTAGACCTGGAGAAACTGGTTTCACTGGAGAATTTCCGGTTTTTGTGATTTTCAATGGAAATCCTGATAAATCGAGAGTGTCAGGGTATGGTCTCACAGCAGCAACAGGAAGACGTCTTTGAAAAGCTGCTTTTTCAAATTCAAGAGATATCCAATTGAGTAGAGCCTCTGAAAACACGTTTTTAAGCTCTTCCACAGGTCTGTCAGTGTCCATATCTTGTCCTACAGCTACAGCATAACTGCCTTTGATATGATGAGTATATCCATCATGCACTCTGACCCAACCGTCTTTAGTCTTGATATGACCTCCAATAGGGTACAATGAAGATGAGGGTAAGGGTTTATCGTCACACCTGATCAGCTGCTCACTGTGAAATTCCGCTACAGAATGTAACTTATCAACAGAAGCTGTCTTATCATCCTCCATCAACTCCAGAGAAACAGCAGCTACAGCGGATATAAGTCCCTGAGACAAAGTAGCTATTTTGAAAGATGAAGGAGGGCCCGGGTATTCATTTCCGACGAGTTTGACGCGGTTTGAAGGGATATCAAAGTGGTTAGTGAGGTCCTTGTAGACGTTCATATTGTGGGGGTGAAGGAACTAAGTTGGGATATGAAGTTAAATGAAAGTTAGAACTAACGAGTGACGTCATAAGGTGTATGATATGGCATAGAATATATAATCTATGTGATGGTATACATTCTGGGTTTATTGATTAGTTCCTGGTTGTCGTATTGACCCTTATTAACGGGTGTTTTAGCTTAACAAATTGTACTTTATGGGTCATCATGGAGTATCAGACCATGCTGTATACCAAAACAGGACTTTAGATATCTCAAAATAATACAGAAAAATTCCAAAAAATACAAAAAAATCACAGAAAATCACCTCTAATACCCCACATCAACTCACTACCTTCAATTCCCTTCATTTAATTCATTTCCCCCATATCCCCCTTCACATAAACTACCACGTCCTTCTGGATAGGATTCAATATACCCCAGATTATTCTCCACCTTCTCATCTCCAACTGCACCTTTTACATCCAATGGATAGCCCCAATTGTCTATATAAACACCTCCTACCACCCCTAAAACATCATCATCCACCACCACTACCACCATGAAGGTCCAGTCCGTTTTCTTCTTTTCCCTTGCTGCCATTGCCGCTGCCTTTGAGGCCGGTATCACTGACGCTGATGTCGAGTTTGCCGTTCCTACTCCTGTTGACCAGGTTGAGGACGTTGAGCTGCCTCTGATCACCGGAGACGTTGTGTTTGACGACGCTACCAACGAGTACGAGTACTCTGAGGGCGACTTTGAGGGCAACACTGACGAGCAGCTGGCTGACTACTTTGCTCAGGACTATGCTGGAGACCGAACCTCCGAGCAGCCCGAGGACATCCACAAGTTCATCCAGCACATCAAGGAGAAGAAGTGCCCCAAGAAGAAGTGTCTCAACAAGATTGTCAAGACCAAGACGTGCTACCTGACTCTGTACAAGCTCCAGACCAAGACCATCAAGAAGCAGTGCAAGCCCACCAAGCAGCCCAAGAAGCAAATGTCCAAGAAGGAGCGATGCCCTGACTGTGGCTCTACTGACTGTGGAGGAGGCAACCAGTGCCCCAACAAGAAGCAGCAGAACAACAAGAAGCAGCGATGTCCCGACTGCGGCTCTTCCAACTGTGACGGTGGAAACCAGTGCCCCAACCAGAAACAGAGCAAGAAGCAGCGATGCCCCAACTGTGGAGACTCTGGATGTGATGGTTGCTCCGGTAACAACCACTCCCAGTGCCCCAAGTGCGGATCCCGAAACTGCGGAGGTTCTTGTTAGAAGTTTTTGTTTAATTAGTTAATAGAGTGTAAGAGTAGAGTACGAGTATCGAGTCCGAAGGACGAGATGCGAGTTGTAGAGGTGGGTTTTTTTAAAATAAAAAGTAAAAAATAGAATAAAAATGAACTGGTAGAACCCGATAATACGGTAGATATAGCTAAGCTGTAGGATTTCTGGAACGTGTATAAAATGTGTTCTGTTGAGACTCATCTTGGTTAAGTAAACCTTCACAAAAATAATTTCCAAGTTTGGCCAAAATTTGAACTTTTTCGTATTGTACATTTATGGGTACCAAAATGATCCCTGAATTGATACGGTTTCAATAGTGGTGTACTCATCTTTGTGGCTTTTATATTACCTGAGTTATGGGCCTTTTACGAAAACTTACTTGTTAGTAATCATATTTGGCGTTCACGTGCCACTCAAACACACAACTAACATGTACACTTCTCTAATATCACGTGCCACTCGTATAAATCACCATTTTGAACTACCCCTCTTTTTTTTCTTCGTATTCAACGTGCTGCCCTTATACCTTCCTCATGGAACATGTCCAAGGTGGTGATGATTATCTGATCAGATTACCTGTGTCAAATACTTCCACTTTGAGAGCAATACATATTTCACAGCCGTATTGCTCTTGTATATACACTAACTGGGTAAGTTAGAGAAGCAATGTAGATCTCAGTGACAGATGGATACATTGAGACATGAAGACAACAAGTAGAGACTGAACAATGTCAGATTCGGCATTAGACAGGTGGATACGTTGCTTTCAATCAATATGAGAGGAAAAGTGACAGAAAAAAAGAAGAGGAAAAAACCAGCTTCAAATATCGTCTATTATAAGGATGATGCTGTAAAGCTATGCAACCACAGAGTATAGGTAGAACAATGAGGAGTTCTCTAGATGAAAAAACGTGCTCATTATAGTCGCTATATCAACTCCCCACCTCCCCACCTCACTTCTAACCTTCATCTTCATGCACCAAAGTACGTCTGACAGCTGAGAACATACCAGTTCGACTTGACTCTTGAGGCATGTGTAAACCTCCTCCACATGTGAACATTGGTCCATTTATTTTATTCCACCACATATAAACCCCTCCAGGTCCCTCCTATCTCTCTAACCATTCGCTTCTCTCTCTCCCTTTTCACTATGAAGTTCTCTACCGCCACCCTTGCTCTCGCCACCGTTGCCGTCGCTGCTCCCGCTCGAGGCGACTACTACGACCGATACAACCAGTACTCGGTCTCCAACCTGGACCAGTCTCTGTACCAGTGGCCCCAGTCTGACTACATGTACCAGATGGCTGCTCAGCGAGACAACCGAAACTTTGCCATGCGAACTGACGGTCGAAACCTGTACTTTGGTGACGCTCGAGGTGATATCAACGGTACTCCTCTGCGATCTGTCAACGTTTTCGTTGATGTCAAGGGCGACCTGAACATTGCCTCTGACGGCTCCAACGCTCAGCAGTACGTTGGTGTCAATGACGGCCGAATCGGACTGTCCAACCGACGAAACAACAACTTCAACCTGCAGCGACTGTCTGACGACCGTGTCTCTTGGAGATACAACGACCAGCAGCAGTTCCATGCCTGCCCCGTTGACCAGTACGGAAACACGTACGATATCGGCAACCAGCGATCTCAGGACCACCTGTACCAGGTTTTCACCGGCCAGGTTGCCTGTGCCGACCCCATCTCTGTCTCCCTGAACGGAAACCGACAGAACGGTCTGGCTCGATACCAGGACTCGCAGCTGCGAATCATTGGCAACAACCAGTTCCAGAACTCGCAGGTTGTGCACAACAACGGCCAGCTCATGCTCGTTGACAACCGAAACTCCAACTACGACCAGTTCCGAGGCCAGCTCTCTTACCGAGGCCAGCTCGTTGACAACCAGGGCCGATTCATCCAGCTCGGCAACCAGGCTTCCATGCGATTCACCGACCGAAACCAGGTCCGAAACGGTCTCACCGGCTTCTCTTACAACAACAACCAGCTGACCTACCAGAACCAGGGCTTCGTTGCTTGCCAGGTGCAGAACGGCATGTGGGACCTGCGACCCGTCGCTGTTGAGGCTGCCGCTGCCGGATGTGCCAACGCCCAGTACGTCCAGATCTCTATGGAGCCTCTTTACTAAGCGGTTAGTTAGAGACTGACTTGGCCACGCCTTTTTTTTTTTTTTTTTTTTACCAATTACGTAATAAATTATTTATCTAAACTGGACTACTGTAGACTCCGGAGAGCCCAACGAAATCACACTTCAGAAATTATGCTGACAAATAGGCACCCCCTTATCAACTAATTGAGTCAAGTCCTTGTCAATTCCTCGTTTTCTCATCATTTTATAAAATCAACATCCACGAGAATCGAACTGACGATTGTTAATATTCCTAGATTTAGTAATTCAGATGGTTACCACTCGGCCACAGGAACCCCCCCAAAAATGACATCACGTGATTTCGATCGCGCGACCCCACAATCATTAAACACGGTCGTGGTATGTCAGATATGAAGTTTGCTAAGCTTTTTCTTTAATATTGCTGCTGCTGTCGTTGTTTGAAGTTGTTTTGGTGTATCTCGTTGGATATGAATCTTGCAAGATTCTAGAGTTTATCATTGTAATCATACGCCTCAGGCGGTTCGGATGATATGAATATTTTTGTATTTGGATAACTTCTACATATAGAACGATTGTTGAACGCTGCCAGTACTCTTCCGTTCTAAACTCAATATATCCCACTTTACATGCATCCTACACCAAGGCCAGATACACTATCCTACAAGTACTCCCCTTTTTTTTCTTAACAATCTCATTTGTTAGATTTTGGTCAATGTCATTTCCCTCTCCAATTTTTGACAGTTTCTTCTACAGTACTGGTACAGTCTATATGCTTATTCTGTCACGACTGTAAGTGACTTACCAGTACAGACTACAGAGACTTCATAACTATATGATGCATCTAGAGACCCTTGTCTTGCCTAATTCCAACTCCAGCTAGTTTACTATTTACACTTGGCTGTATTATATAGAGGCACTGAGAGTGGTGCTAGTTCCAAGTTACTTCATATGATGTAATTATCCGTTGTATTTATAACAGTGATCCATAGTTGACTGCTGTGCTTAACAACTTAACACCCGTCAGCTATCTTTTGCCCAGTTCTATAAAACGGAACGCTCCAAAAGACGAAATTTGGATAGCTCTTCTACAGCAGTTGAAGGTAACTTCGTGGTGAAGTATTGTCAACCACCATTTGTGGAGATATTGCTGTCCTTTACGTGTTGACGCACTGCAACCAATTTTTTGGCACCTTATTACTGTAAATTGTCTGTCCCATGTTTTTTTTATTCCTTCTTTGAAACGTTGAATGTCCCATTGTGGTTCAAATATCCTAACTTTGTTGAACGTCAACTAAAAAAAAGTGCACTGGGGGTCTGTTTTGGCCCTTCCAGGGGGCGGAGAGTAACATATAATAGTTTAATAGAATCACCCAGGTCCGACAATTAAAATAACATATTAATATCTCTGGTAAAGTACCCACAGTTCTTTAGCAGAAGCATTCTCCGTAAACCCATTAGTTGACAAATCCCAACCTTAACTACTCCCAACTACGAGCCAAAATCGTAACCCAATTTTTTCGTCAAAAGAGTTCTCATGAACAGGCGCGTGAATAGTTGAAGATGAGGCATGCATAACAAATTCGCGTTTTGTCAATTGTTCTCGAACTAGGGCAGTAACTACGTGAATTTATCAAAACCACAGTTGAATGAATCCGAAAATTTCGCAGATATTTTCAACGTACATTGCAATCTTTGTTCGTGAATACCTCACGAGATATTTCCATTTTTCATTTTCCATTTTTTTAATTGACTTTATTTCTTTGTCAATTGCCACATCTCGCTGCACCTTCCGATAATTAGTCAAACTTTGACACGCTTACAGTTCACTTTACGGCACTTGCCAACCCCCTTATAACTCACTCAGATCACGTGCTATCGAGCTGAAACCTCGTAAAACCCCTCTAAACCACCTCTACTACCCCCATTTCAAATATCTCATCTCCACCTCAAATACCACCCCACCACCTCAACCCACCTCTCACCAACTCTACTTCACTTCTTACACTCAACATGGAGGTGTTTATCGAGGCTGTTCTGGGAGCTGTGGCACTCAACCGTCACGTGGACGAAGAGCGTACCCACCTCGAGTACTTTTCCAACTGGATCCACGTCAACCAGCACAAATGGAGCACGATTTCGACAAAAGAGTACCAGAACAGGGTCGACGTTTCTGAAGAACATCTTTTAACGACTACGGGAAGTGGATTTAACGACACGGAAATGGAGCTGGAAGTGACGAGTGCGGCTTTACCATGGCTGGTTTTGGGAGGACACGTCTTGTTGGGGTTTACAAATAAGGTGGACGAAATTTCAGGGCTGTTGCAGTACTGCGGATTTCGGCATTTTGACAACGACACGATACAGAGTATTGTTGAGTGGAGCACGTATCCAGCGAGGCTGGAAATTGATCCTGTGCAGCTCAAAGCACTCGGAACGTCGTTCAAAAAGCTCCAAAGAGCCAGTAAGAAAAAACTGAAGACACCAGGAATGAGATGGAGACGGTTGGGGTATACAAAGCTGACATGGGAGGCTATTTACAAGCAGCATTTGAGCACAAAGAATCTGAATCCGCTTTTGGGGACTCCAGGAATCACGTTTTTCGCTCTCATTTGCATCGGGCCTGATTTATACACTATGTTGTTCATTGATGGGCTCACTACAGCTTACCCGTTTTCGCGGCAATTTCACGCCAGTTCGATTCCTGTGCTTGCCAGTGAAATTGCGCTCGCTATACTGAAAATGATTGAGAAATACGGCCAACCAGCTTTCTTTGTGCTTCTCAATCCTCTCAGTAAATGGATCCAGGCAGCTTTGGAGTTGGCTTTGTCTAGACACATGCCTGAACCGCTGATATCCGAGTTCATAGCACCCACAGAGCTCACTACAAACCCAAACTGTACTCCTTCTCGTGTCAGTGAACTCATATCGTCCATTGATATCACTCTAGAGAACCAGAGCTGTATGATGGACATGGACCCGTTTCCCATGCTCGAAAGTCCAGATCCGTGGAAAACGACGTTTGTGGAGAAAATTCAGTGGGCCTGTGTTGATATTCCCAGTACTCATCCTGAAGTTGCTGTTTCAGATCCCAGATTGAAATATCCGAAACTGAAACGGATGAGTTTGAGTCTGCCTACAGTATCGATAAAAAAGGGAACTAAGAGGTTACTACGGTGTGTACCTCCTTCAGAGAAACAGGGACTTCTAGTTGATACTTCTGTTCAGGAGGATGTGGAGCTTGCTAAACAGTTCTCAGAGTTGTATACACTCAGTCAAGGGTTCATGATGCAACCCGGACTCGAACGTCCTACTCCTCCTATGGATTTCACTTCTAGAAAACTGCTACTGCACATGTGGGAGTGTGTTCGACGAAAAGAGTCTCATGAGTCTCACATTGATCGACACGAAATGTCCAGCATTTTGTCGAAATGTGACGACCTTTTCAGACGCGTCGGCTCGAATGAGTCCCTATGGCTCAGTGAAGGTATTGAGATAGCCCGGGGTTCGAATCCTGACGTGATCCGGTTCCATACTGTAGCTCGAAAGCCGTTTTTGTGGTGGGATAAAGGCCAGTTGGCTGAAGGATTGCTGCAGGGATTTTCTGTGAATGATGTGGGTGTGACGATAGAGGAACCGGTGAGAGAGAAGGTCACTGTGCATTTGTCTGATGATGAGGGAGAGTTGAAGAGGAGTAGGGAGGATAGTGATGAGGAGGAGGAGGAGGAGGAGGAGGAGGTGGTGAGAAAAAGGAGGGTGAGGATTGTTGTGGAGGAGGAGGAGGACGACGACGACGACGACGACGAACAGGAGTTGACTTCTGGGTTTGTTGATGATGTTGAAGAGGAGGATTTGGAGGAGGATGTGGTTGTTGATGACGACGACAAGGATAATGGAGCTCAGACTGAAGCACTTGAGGATGTGGAGATGGTGAAGTGGAATGAGGATGATGTGTCTGACGAGGATGATGAGAATTATGAGCCTTCTGAAAATGAAGACCATGCTCCTGTTGCTACTCAGAATGCTACTCCTGTGGCTTCTCAAGCTACTCAGAAGTCTGCTTCTCCTGTTGCTACACCTCCTATGGCTTCTCCTGTAGCTACCCAGGCTACTCAGGTCAACGGTACTCCTAAGACTTCTAAGAGTGTCATCAAAGCCACTCCTGAGAAGTCTCCTTCCAAGAAGACCATCAAAGCTACTCCTGTGAAGACTCCGTCTAAGAAGATTATCAAAGCTACTCCTGAAAAGGTCGTGAAGAGTACTCCCGAAAAAGTGGTCAAAGCTACTCCCAAAAAAGCAGCCAAAGGTTCTCCTCAAAAGTTGGTTTCTGAGTATTTCCAAACTGAACTTATCCCCAAGTCTCCTGTGAAACCCAAGTCTGAATCTCCTGTGAAAACCAAGTCCACTCATGCTACTCCTTTGTCTACACCTCTATCCAAGAGAGTCATTCAAGCTACTCCTGAAAAGGTGACTAAAAGTCCTAAGAAGGAGGTTTCAAAGTCCCCTCTTAAGAACAAGTCCCCTAAGAAGAACAAGGAGTCTACACCCAAGACCACCAAATCTACTACTCCATCATGGACACCACCTTCTGGCTTTAGAACTCCTTCTGCGGGAAACACATCACGAGCAGATATATCCACATCGTCAGCGTTCGAGTCCATCTGCTACACGCCTTCTCCTCGAAACGCGCACAAAAAAGATATGCGCCACTTTGTGTATGAGAAAAACCACCCGTTGATGAAACGTCTGGGCAAGTATGCGGCCATGAAAAAGCGAAAGCACGACATCTCCAGTGTGCTCAAAGATAGCTAGTATTTATTAATGTATGATTATAACGATACGGTAGTGCTGAAACACCCACACCAACTAAGTGCTTGAGAACATGGTGTAAGTGAACCACAATATAAGTACAGTACAATAGCTGCTACAGTAATTATGATACAGAATGACATATACAAACCATGTCCTACCTAGTCTATGAACATCGCTCTTGTAAATACCCTTGTTGCATCTTCTACCATTTTATCAGTGTTCATTTCTATTAACTTATTCACAAAAGCTTCTTGTTATCTTTCTTGAGAATCACCACAAGGAGAGACGGTAACAAGGTGGAACAAACGGCATTGTACTTCTAGAAGCATGTTACATCGTGGGGAGTCCTTTATTTTGCATTACAAATGAAAAATATTTTGTTGCTTTTTTTCAAAAAAAAGTCAGATTTTTACCTTGTGGGGGGGACCACATGGAATTTTGTCAAAAAACCGTGAAAAATCAAAGTTTCACGAAACTTTAGTCATATCAAACTGGGGTAAAAACATCAGTTTTGATATTTTTGAAAAGGTTACCTGAATCAAAACAGTCAATTAATTCAATTTCCATCTTCAGCTTTGTCATTAGCATTTCGGGATGTGTTGTTTTGCAATAATCCTCGTTAACTGTGACCCTGAAAAAAAATCAAAAAAAAAATCTGAAAAAAAAATACAAAGTTATTAGAAATTGCAATATTAATAGCTTAGATTGTTCTTTGATGTCTTAATATGCTGTGGATCAAATCCCACGATCTTGTGGGACGTCTTTGACCTTTTTCGACACTGTTTTGTATTGCAAAGAATGCTTGATATCATCATACTTGAGTAACACCACAGGGAGAGACCGTAACAAGGTGAGACAAAGCGCATTATACTTCCAGAGACATGCTACAACGTGGGAAACTGAATACAGAGCAAAAAAAAAAAATTGTTTTTTTCTCAAAAAAGTCAGATTTTCGTCGCGTGGGGGGGACCACATGAGATTTTGTTAAAAAACAGTGAAAAATCAAAGTTTCATAAAACTTTAAACTCATCAAACTGGGGTAAAAACAGGAGATTTTATATTTTTCAAAATATTAGCTCAATCGAAACGACAGATTGATGCTATATCCATCTTCACCTTTGTCAATACCACTTCTGGATGTGGTGTTTTGCACTAATCCTCGTTTTCAGTGACACTAAAAAAAACTGGAAAAAAAAAACTGAAAAAAAAACACAAAGTTTTTATAAATTGCAATTTTAATAGCTCAGATTGTTCTTTGACATCACAATATACCGTGGACCAAATTCTACGCTCGTGTGGCACATCTTTGACCCTTTCGTAAACTCTTCTGTAGAGCAGAGATTATGCACCCTCCACATGAACCTCATACCTTAAAATGCACAATCATCGAGAAGTACGGCGAGCAATAGTAGAATTTGATGTGTAAGTCGGATACTTAACTGGAGCACATTTTGAGACTCCTGGGTTTGGTTTACTCACTATCCCGAGATTCAGCCATGTACCAATGTCTTTCGTGTTTTGACATAGAGCCAAAATCTAGAAAGCACGAATCCAGGCGTTTGGTAGCTATCAGAACATGCTAGAATAAGTTATTGTCCTCTTCCTGAACAGGAGAACGATTTAACATACATAAAGTCTATGAATTTATAGCCACAAGTATTTATTTTTTTAATTCTGAAGATATATTAAGCTATTTCTCCCCGTAGGGGTTTATCTAAATAATCCCGTCCAGGGCCAATTTACTCGTAAAATGGACCTCACTTTTACAGAGCTGCCACAAGGCTACATACAACACAATACTTATCCAAATGGAACACTGATTGTATTATAATGATGCTCTTGACTGGCTTAATCCAATGGCATATATCTTACTTCACCTATTCAAATAATCTCTCACTAACTTGGACAGCCTCAACAGCACATATTTAAGGTTCCTGAAATTCTACAACTCCTAACTTTTGAAGTGGAGATATACAGAGATACACAGTCACACTACAACTACAACTTCACTCGGTGCTCCTCTACTCTACAACTACATTAACTACAGTGCACTCAGACTCGCACCTTCGGTGCTCGTCTTCGGTGCTCGTCTAGTCATAATAAATCAATTAACAAACTACAACTCTCCACTGAGAATTGCCTCCACCACAAAATTAATATAGTCCCTCTTTGGCGTGAGCGAACATCCAAACCGTTCCTCCAACGATCGTCTGATGCTCTTCTTGGTCACACTCATGAGATCCGCCGTTCTCAGAATATCTCTCACACCTTCAGTAATCTCCTCATTGGAAGGCAGGTTGTGAGACATGACCGGAGCAGGGTCTGGAGTAGACAACAAGCCCACCTTGGACTCGTTCTGATGCATAGACACCTCATCCATAAAGGGCGAGTCATTGTAAGCATCGTACGACGACATTTGGTCGAAAGTAGACCGTCTATCATACTGCTCATGGTCCTGGAGCTCCTCCTCCTCCCAGTTTTCAGCCTGGTAATCTTCCCATCGCTGCATGGGAATTTCAGCAGGATCAAACTTGCCTTCGGATGAAAGCACCATCTTCTGACCCTTTTCTCCAAGCACAACTCGAGTGTTACCCCAGGAGAAATCGTCCATGTGCCAGAACGAGTAGAGAGGAATAGCCAAGGAAAAGACAGGAATGGCCAGAATGTAAATGAACATCCATCCAATCATCTCCCATCGTCGTCTGAGCAGGAAAATGATCGCCTGCAGACCGTAAATGGCTCCCAGAAGTGCAATAGAAGCAATGGGAATGTTGTTGGGGTCACTGGCTAGTCGGTAGATGAGGTAGACAATGTATCCAACAAGAACAGGCTGAACAATGGTCGACATGAGATCCAGCAAGACGACAAATCGCATGGAGAAACAGCAGAAACCACACAGCTGCTGCATGGGCACCAGCTCCATCAGGTTATGAACCGTGGAGTTGATCCATCGTCGTCGCTGCGACAAAAAGACCGACCAAGTGTCAGGAGCAAAAGTCCACGCCTCGGCTTCTCGAATGAACTTGGTCTTGTACATGGGGAAGTGCTTAAGAAGCAAAGTGGTCAAGTATCGATCTTCTCCAAGATGCAGCAGGTTCTTCAAGTGCAGAGTATCAACTCGGTTGATCATATAGTTATGAACAATGGCGTTGGAAACAAACAAGGGCTTACCAGTATCAAGAGAAACAATCTTGTACATGGAGAAACAACCAGGAAGACACGTGACACTGCCAAACAGCGACTCGAACGCCTTGGCCATGTTGTGTGAAATGTAGTACTCGTAGACCTGCATCATGGTGACAATGGTGGATTTGGCATTCGACAAAGACGTTTCTCCACACAAAGCAATGATTCGGGTATCGTGCAGGAAAGCAGAAATCATTCGAGTAGCGGCATCAGGAGCAACCTGAGTATCGGCATCGACCTGGAACAGGTACTCGTAGTAAGCAGGGTTGACTCCAATGACATTCTGGATCTGATGGTACAGCTCCAGCTCCAGAGGGTTCATGGGAAGACCATAGTGGACTCGGTTGAGGAACCGCATCACCACCATCTGAGAGTCTCGCTTACCTCGGTTTCCGGGTCGGTTCACCTCAGTAGGACGTCCCACCTTGACCACAACGACAAAAGGAACAATGTGGCCTCCAACCTCGTACAAACCAGAAAACACCTTGCCCATGTTATGCTGCTTGGATCCTTCTCCAAGGGACTCAAAGGAAAGAGCCTGAGCATCAACCTCCGGAGGCACACCGAGAATATCCAGCACGATTCGAGGAGTGGGTCGGTCGTTACCAGCTCCAACAATCATACCGTCACAAACAACAAACAGCAGTTTTCGTTTATCGTCATACTTGGATCGGGCCAGCGAGTCAATGGCTCGTCGCAGTGACTCCTCGTCCTCAGTGTACGCGGGAATCTGGCAAATGTAGAACTTGTCCAGATCCTCGGGTTTCTTCGGCTTGGAAAACTGCAGAGCAGCCACAAACTTGAAGAAAATGACGGCAACGAGGAAAATCGAAATGGCCAGAAGAAAGTACCGAGCGAATTCACACTGGATCGAGTGTCGAGTGTCCAGTTTACCAACGAAAAACAGGTTATCAAGACAATCCTTCATATCCAGTTTGGCGTTTCCATCAAGCTGCAAATTGTCCCAGAACTTGGAAAGATCACGTCCAGAGTACTGCTGGAAGAGATTGACGACCTCATCAGCGAGGAATCGAGTGTCAACATCGGTATTGACAGTCTCTCCACTCTTGGCTCGAAGACGCATATCTCCAGTGACATACTGGGTCAGATCGTACACATTGTTATGCAGATAAGCAATGGTCTTCTGCTTGCCTGCCAACTCCTTGATATGCTTCTCCGTGATACCATTGTAGCCCTTGAAGAAGTTGATTCGCAGGTTCTTCATCTGCTCCATGTACCAATCTGGTCTTGAATCGTTCTGGAACGATCTAAAGTCATGGTACTGAGCATTCTCATCGGTGTAGTTGGATGTAGAACCCATCACCAACATATCGTCAATCGGTCCGTTGATACCGTTACACACGGCAGAGATCTGAACAGGAAACAAGTCAGAAGCATCTTTACCGGCGTACTTGAGAACAGCAGAAGAAGAGACGATGGGGGGATAATGACCAGGAGCAAACGAGCCAAGATCGAAAACGTTACCTCGAATCGAAGTGTATGCCTTCTTTGGATCGTTTTCAAACGAATGAGACTGCAGTTCCGAGTTGGAAAAGACATGCTGAGTGGGACAAATGAGAATAGGGAAACCGACGAGGAACAAAACAACACCGCCACAAGCCAGCCAAATGAGCAAGTTGATGGCCAGCTTTTCTCTCCAAGCGATTCGCACGTCCTTTCGTTTCATGCCTCCAATGTACTTGATGGCGAAATCAGGCACCCACCAAGTCAACGACCAGACAATGAACATCCAGAATTTTCGTTTCCCAGACACACTGAGCGATTCAACCACATCGTCCTCAGCTTCTCCAACCTCCTTGGCCTGAAGCTCTCCATTGGCGTTGTATCTGAACATATCTCCAGTCTGACCAACAACAGGATTACCATCTTGATCGTAGTAGAAGGCATCTTCAGGAGACAAGCCAATATCTCGGTTCAAGACATCCTCCATGGCATGCTCAGTGGAATGGGAAGGATCCACCATATTCTTCCATGCTCTTTCAGACAAAAATACTCCAGTAAGACCGATTCGAGCATCTCTTTCTTTCCAACCATGATGTCCAACGACCTGAGCACTGATAACCCGATCTTCTCCTCCTTCAAAGGTATCATCGTCGTAGATCTGCTCTTCATTTTTAGCCAGAGCAATGAATCTGGCAAAAGGAATGAACATACCAACATCGGTGGTTTTCACCCGCTGAGTGAACTCGGTGATTCCAAAACACTTGATCTGCTGTCTGACGCACCGAGCATCAAACTGACCGGCAATACGTCTATCATTTGGTTTGAGACAAATGACAAAGTAGGGGTTAGCTTCCTCGAAAGCGTCAGTAAGAGCTTCCACCGACGAAACAAACTGGCCACACGCGTCGTTTCGTGCTTTCTGCTTTCGTCGTCCTCCATTGGCGTCCTTACGTCGAGTGGACTTTCGAACCAGAGACGGTTGTCTTGCTGGCTGAGAGTTCAACGAGGCTTGGACGTACTCTCCTCCAAAATCCTTGTTAGCATCAGCATGAACAGCTCCGGTGTGGAACAGCTGTCTGAGGAAAGGTGATGTGGAATCACTGGTGAAAACGGCAACTGTGTCTCCGGAAATGGACTCTGCGTTATCTGCAAGAAGATGATCAGTACCGTACTCAACTTCTCCAGCAAAATGACGAACCAGGAAAGATCGAGGAGAAGAGGGCGATTCAACGACAGTCGACTTGGAAAATCGTTTGCTCAGAGAATCAAGCAGCTGTGAATCAGACTTATCTCGTCTAGAGTAATCGTCAACAACAGAAAGAATACCAAGAGACGGCTTGAACAGAGCTCGAACAATATCAGAGTTGTCAAAGTACTCTGCAGTAGGGACAACGATATCCTCGGACTCCAGCAAATCGGTCATGTTCTCGAAATAAATCGACTGAACAAACTGGTAAAACTTTTCGTTGGCAGCATTGTGCAACAGTCGATCCAGAGTAGGAACAGCAGGAGACACGTTGAAACCGGGAAAGTCGACCAGCGTGATACTCGTCTCAACCAGATTGTTTTCCTTCATATCTTCGTCGTCAGAGGTCTGAGAAAGAAGAACGTTGATCTGTTCAAGAACCCAGGAGAACAGCATGGCGTACAAACACCGGGCTAGGGTATCAGCAGACTCCCGTGCTCCCTTCTGGTCCAGCACGAGAGTGACCCGGTCGTTTCGCATCATCACCGTCTTGTACACCATGGCGTTTTCAAGAACAGTGGTTCGGACTCCCAGAAAGTTGGCCACGAGATTGAGAGTCTCGGGATTGGCAATCTCCACGGCAGGACCACTAGTGCCATCGTTTCCAGTGGACTTGAACTGGATCTGACCGAGATGCAGAACCGCAGCCAGAATCTGTGACATGTTGGCCATATCGGATCTGGAAAAGCCAAGAGAAGCCATAGCGCCCTTCAAGTGAGTGAACCGCTCGGCATCGTTGATTCCAGACTTGACCTGGCTCTGGTGGCCGAGGTACCGGAAAGATCGCGCTTCAGAAGGCTCAGGAAGCTCCAGGTACTCTCGTTCGGTGGAGGAAATGCCGGCAAGAAGGTAGTAGAAGACATGGAAGTTTCGCTCGGCAGTGGGGACCTTGGTGATTCGAGATCGCTCAAGACGGTAGTCCAGGAACGAGGCACCGATGAGAGTCGAGTCTGCGGCGTACTGCAGTTCGGCGACGACTCCTGCACGGGAGGCTTGGGTGGAGGTGAGTGTTTTCGAACAGGTGAAAGCAGAAGTGATGAACTCGGCGTTTTTGATTTTCGTGGAAAGGGGGTTGTTGGATAGGGCTGGGTTAGTACGCGGAAGCGAGGGCCGAAGGTCCGAGCGGACCCAATAAGCGGTTTCAAACAGGAAGGAGACATGCTTTTGACAAAAAAAAAAAAAAAAAAAAAAAAAAACACCGAAAAGAGACACAGTGGTGTGGATACAGACTGTAGTGACTGGAGACATGGTGTAGAGACAGTGGCATGGTAGTGTAGAGGCAGACTGTAGTGACATGACAATGTAGAGACTGTGAATGTGGTATCACCATGTCTCTGGACACACAGTACTGATGACAACTAGACCAGTACAGTCAACACCACCATCCTTTGTAGACACTGTACTACCATCAGTCACTGGACCAAGTCACTGGCTGTAATGTGGAGACATGATAGTGTAGAGACAGTACCACAGCAAGTGACATTCACAATACCACATTCCAGAGACATGGCTACCATGAAAGTACCACCTGACACTGTACCAGCTGGTCTAGTACAGTCAACATCACCTTCTAGAGACACTGTACCATCTGTCTGTAGACCTCAGTAATACCGAGTCTTCAGAAGATAATGCAGTGTCCTTAGAAAGAGGCATGTCACTATAGATCTGGAGACTGTCAATCGCTTGATAGTAGTATCACCAGTCTCGAGTACACCTCAGCCTCCACTGACACCCCAGTCTCCACAGATGATGTGTCCTGTAACTAAGATGTATAGCAACATCCACACCAAATGTCTCCAATGGCAAATTCCATCTCCTAACAAAGACGGCATTGTCACTGGAAATATGGTGTAGATACCGTAGCAGCTCTAGACACAGTACCACCAGTCTAGCTAGACTGTCAATATCACAATCTAGTAACACTGTAATACTGTCAGTCTAAAGACCATAGCCACAAGTCACTAACACCACAAATCTCCAGAAACCATGTTCATGCCACAATGACACTGACAACGTGGTAATCCATTCACACCACCACTTCTCTAGACCAATACCTCAGTCTAGATGCTGATGTATGACACTGTCATTGTCACACTGTCTAAAACCACCACAAATGCCATAAATCCATACCTCCTCTATAACCGCTAATATCTCCTCCCTCAGACAACCGCTTGTTGTCAAACTCCTATACTCACTCAAAAGACCAAACAAAATACTGTTCTTAAACTCCGTCTTTCCGGACCCACTTTCTCCCAGAAACAGCACCAGCTGCGACTCGCCGCGTTTCACCATCCGGTTGAAAATCTGGATCGCAAAGGCGTTCAGCGGCTCCTTACGCTGCTCGTCCATGGGAGTATAAGTGTTGATCATGACCAAGGTCCGGGACGAAATCGTGGCAAAAGGCATGCCTTGATGGTACCGAGCAGCCAGATGGGACGCCAGACCGACATCCGACATGGCAGACGGCGGCAACTGCGACAAATCCGTGACGTTTGCCGTCATGATGATATGTTGTGTTGTGTGGTGGTGAGATGAAGGAAGGACCTAATTACAGTATCAAGGTATCTTGGTCTCGTCCCAAAATAGCTAAACATAATAGACAAGTCAAAAGTCTATCTATAAATAGGACTGACACGTACGCCAAAGTCCTAAAAAGGAATGGTATATGACCAGTCGATTAATGTGATCAGTCGGATTCGACTTGTTTTAGCAATTTTTCTCGGGGTTTTTCGTCTCTGTGTTGTCCTCGAAAAGCATATATGCACGCGGTTGTCACGGCAACGCGTGTATGCACGAATTCGGACAGCTCTAAATAGACCACACTAAGATCATCATAACAGTGGGAATAGGAAAAAAAAATAGGAAAAAAATAGCAAGCAACTGACAATAATTTGCAGTGTCTGTGATATTTATTTGAGCTGTTTTGTTCAGTTTATTGCTGGTAAATATCTCATATACAATGTCTCAATACAGCACGCCTCAAATCTCAAACACAGCAAAAACCGTGTTTGGTAAACACTGATGTACAGAGGCAAAATGGATGAAAACAAGTCAGTGTTTTTTTAATGGGCTCCTGAGGGGTTTCTCAGCATGTGTCCATTTTTTCCAATTTTTGTTTTGGCATTTTCAGCCCCTCAGCTTCAGTATAAATATCCCATTTGACTGCTGTAAACAATGGCATTATGCCTCATGTTTAAAAAAGGAGACAAATGAAACAGCCTCAAAAAAATAAGGCACACGATAAACAGCCCCAGAAATAAGGCAGCAGAAGAAATTCAGAGCACTCCTTTATTTACTTGTATTTACTTGTATTTATTTATTTTTTCCATTAATTTCCGTGTTATTTTGAAATTCGCCAAAAGTATATTTTCATGGAGGCCCGATTTTTAGTGCCCGGAAGGAGTTATATTCCAGTCTAGAAACGGGCCAACTCACTGAATGCAGGTGGTTTGAAAAATATTATTTTCGGGAAAAATATTTGTTGAACTTTGTTAAGAAAGATTTGGTCCAGGAGTGAATGAAACAGATTACAATGGAGGTAACATAGTGAGAAAAATATCATAATTGAGAGAAAAATCTGCTTATTACTATTGTCATTTTTTTCATTTTTTTCTGCACTCAAATCACCCACAAAACACCACCTCCCCTGAATTTAAACTCCCATTTACTTAAGCTTTAGTTGGTGACAAACGCGGCTTTGTATGACAAAATAGGGGTGCAGATTGGTCATCCCGAGATTAAAATTATGAAAAATAAAATAAAATAAAATAAGAAATAGAATTAAGCAAAAAACGAAACACCAAGAATCGAACAAGTGAACGCTTACTAACCAGAGAAATCATTGTGCTGTTGTGCTGTCAACCATACAAAAAATGGCCACAAAATAACACCGAAAAAATTTCAAAAATTTCAAAAAAAGTGAAAAAAATTTGAAAAAATTGGGAAAAAATCTGAAAAAAATCTGAAAAAAGTTGGAAAAAAGTTGAAAAAATCTGAAAAAAATCTGAAGAAAAAAACAGAGCATCAGGTGACCCAAAAATTTCAAAGTCACGTGACCCAGAATTTTCAGATCACGTGACCACATGCAAGTCACGTGAGCAACCTCTAGGTCACGTGACTACCCTTCAGGTCACGTGAGCACCCTCCAAGTCACGTGAGCACCCTCCAAGTCACGTGAGCACCCTCCAAGTCACGTGAGCACCCTCCAAGTCACGTGACACACCTACAGGTCACGTGAGCACTCTACAAGTCACGTGAGCACTCTACAAGCCACGTGAAAACCCTGCAGGTCACGTGAGCACTCTACAAGTCACGTGAGGACCCTGCAGGTCACATGACCACCGTCTAAGTCACGTGACCAACTTCCAAGTCACGTGACCAACTTCCAAGTCACGTGAGCATCGTTTTGGTCACGTGAAACCGTAATCTTCCCCCTGGGAAAGGCAAAACGACACGATTATATGCAGTCTTTTGGCCACCTTATTGACCTTAAGGTTTCCAGTCACGTGACCTGAAAATATAGGTCACGTGACTACTGTCCAGGTCACGTGAAACAGCTAATCTTCCCCCAGAAACTGGCGAAATGGCACGATTATATGCAGTCTTTTGCCCACCTTATTGACCTTAAGGTGGACTATAATAATTCCCAGATTCCCATTTGTGTTCTCTTCCTCTTCACCATCACTTTTCCCACCTAGAACATCATCCATCAACAGAACACGACAGAAACCAATGATTACCGTGCCTGAAAGAGCATGCGATACCCCAAGATGACAAGGCACTCATACGAGAGTGCTGATACCTGTGAGTATGATTTCCGAGATGTTTCCCCCGATGTTTGTGTTTGTGTTTGTGTTTGTGTCAGTTGTGATTGTGTCAGTTGTGATTGTGTCAGTTCTGAGCTGGGGGATGGCTGGCACCAGCTCTGTGCTTGTAAGAGCCTTGCCTGATGCGTATGAAGGATCTGGCACTTCAGTGGACAGGACTGTTGCTTCTAAGCAGTACGTCTTACTGACGCTGTTGTGGTTAGCTCTAAGCAGGTACAGCTGGGGTAGGTCTTACTCGTTGCCAACATGATATAAACGGAGTTGTGGTTGGTTAGACAGGAGAAATAATAACCCAACATGCTCTCACTCACTGGGCGTTGTCTTGTTGTGATGCTGTAGGGTTGTGACTGTATACAATAAATATATAGCTATTTGACAGTAACAGTAGTGTTTTTTGTATTCTATGGGATTTAACAAGTGATCCAATGATCTGAGATGTGTACTTCTCTTTACAGCATCTGCTCTTTAGGAAGATCCATGTTTATTTACAAGTAGAGGAGCTTCTGAAGCTGTAAATAACCATAGCACTCATGGATTACTGTTAAAATACTCGGAATAACTGTTAAAATACTCAGAATAACTGTTAAAATACTCTGGATAGCCGTTAATACGGATTTCTGACAGTCTGATTATCTTGCATACCCTTGCATACCCGTAGTTTATGCCGTCCCGATACTTTATGCTGGGACCAAATCAGGTACTTTATGCAACTTTGGGCGGCTTTTATTCAATGAGTAGAACTCTTAGAAAGATGAAAGGTGGCTCATTTTGATGCCCTATATTGGAAGATTATGATGCTTCTTTCAGATTTAAATTCGGAGGTGTTTTGGCCATGTTCGAATTTTTGCTGAAACTACACATTTCTTCGACAAACGGGTACTTTATGGGACATTTTATTCGGCGAGTAGAGCTTGTAGAAAGATGAAAGGTAGCTCATTTTGAAGCCCCCATCTGGGAGATTACAATACGTTTTTCAGATTTGCAATCATACGGGTTCTGGCCATGCTTGAATTTGACCTCATTGAAGAAAGGACATTTGAACCAGCTCAAGCCACTCAGTAGTCTGTTTCTAGGTACTGGAAGAAAGAGAAAAAATTGGTGATCATTGTGAGCCCGTTTGTTACCAGAAATGACCAGTATATACTCGCTGAGCTCGGAAGTGGATATCTGATTTTTTGTTGATGAGCAATAGTCTAGCGGTATACTCGTCACTCTTGTTTTAAGAGGTCGGGAGTTCGATACCATGTATCGTAAACTGTTTGTTTCCTTGTTCTTGTTGTGTTGTCCCTTTTCCCTCTCTGTCATTACATTGCGTCTTGACTGGTCATGTCCTATGCACCCTTCAAAGCCGCACAAACGTGTTCTGGGTGTTCTGTGATAATGTAGACTTGTTCTAGTAATAAATACATGAATTCGTGTACAGCATCCAACAGAGCTTTTGAACTTTGCAGATCTTCTGCAACTGTTGTTTAGTTCTTGAAGTCAAGTCTCAGCACCATGTGCTAGCGTCTAGACTGTCTATAATTTATACCGACTACTGGCACGTTTGATTAATAATGAATATAATTAGTATGTGATTTGTATAATGCGATGTTCAGAGTCACGTGACTACTTCTTCATAGTCTTGGTAGTGCTCTGAACAAGCGTTCGCTTAGCCTGAGAAGGCTTGGGGGCAGTGAGAACGGAGGCGCCGAGAGAGATGGTGAAAAACTGCATTGTAAGAGATGCGAGAGAAAGATGAGATGTTTGATGGGATGTAGGAGGAGGATTGAGGTGGTTTAAATAGTTTTCAGGTCTGCTACAGCTCTCCAGTGGCAAATTTAGCTACTGTCTAAACATGCGTATACACTTTTTCAGCCGTGCTAAAGTGACGTCAGAAACGCACGTTTACGATCTAAACTGCTCGGAGTCCGAACCGAGGTGGAAAAACGTAGCGGCTAGTGTCTGTCATCGGAGTCCGCGGGAGTGAAGAAATGCGTGAAAATATAAATAAAAAATAATGAATATTCGTTGTTTGAGGTGCAGCTAAAGGTACTCAGAATGAGGTTGATGGTGTATTTTTAAAAGGTGTGTTAAGGCTCGTAAAAGTGTATATACTCGATCAGATAACACTTTCATCGTCGGTAAACGGCTGACATATTCACTAGCGTCTTTTGCCACTAACTGTCTGCACAGCCTCTCTGTAAAGGGATGTTGATGCATATGAAGATGATAAATAGAAGTGATGTTATTCGTTCAATTGATTCATATGCATTTCTACAGTGCTTTTGCAGCGTTTCTACAGCCTTACAATACCTGCTATTATTTCCCTGAAGCTCAATTGGTTCTCGTTAGACTGTTCTAAATATACCACATCACCGAAGACAATAAACTTGACAGCTGACAGAGATGGATTTTTTCACAGCCCTTTTCCCTGCCGGTTATCGATTTGATCATTACAAATACCTGAAGCTTACATTTTGTACATCCTTCACAAGGGTACATTTTTATCATCTTGTAACATGACATTCACAACACATGACCAACAATGGAACATCTAGACCACCTGATAAGTGCCATATTTTTCTTTGGTATTCTACTCTGGAACACCTGACTCACTCATTTAGATCCACTTATCAATACCTCGTTTCTATAGGTTACTAATCTTTAGCACTAAGAAAACACACCTATCAGAAGCCTTCCATTACAACACAAATCTTGGATATATTTCCAAATCCATACTCCAACCACCCTCATCCATCCCCCATTCTCCATAATTTTCCGGATTTACTCTCGTCAAAATTTCGCTTAATTATTACACTCCCACATGTCCTTGTCTCACTCCACCAATCCAAACCAGCCATGCATACACAAGCTGAGCTACTGGGTCACCGGTAGACTGAATAATAATCAAACGCCGTTTTTTTGTTTTGTAATATCGCAATAAATATATAGCAAGCAAGATGGAGAACAATGAAGATACTCAGGTACAAAGAGAACAGGCCAATCGGCGATGCAGCAGATTGATTATGTTTGATTACTGTCTCTCTTTTATCGGAAATTATTATTTCAAAAAACGAACGCAAATTTCGAAGAGAATAATCACATATCCAGACTCAGAGAGATCTACAATCTCGTACCTGGTATAAGAACTCTCAAAATACGCCTTTTGAAGAAACAGTTCCCCTTTAGTACAACTCGCTTAACCAATCAAGCTCCGGATAACACGTATTCATTAACGTTCGGAAAAGAAAAAAAAAGCGCCGCTCAATTAAACATCGCGTTGTATCAAGGTTGGGATTTACGTTTGAGTCATTTGGTGCATTTGGTGCATAAATTGGAAGCCGGCATGCAGCCCAGATACTCCTCCAAACTCACATACGCGAATATCTGCCTAACTAAACAGTTGAAGAATTACATGGGAAATAGTTAACATACAAATGGCCTACAATCTACAATTTCTACGGCCTACTCTCTACTTTCGTTCAGTTATACACAATAAATAGTTAGTTACAAAAATGGCTACAGCCAGCCGCCTCCCTGCTCCAAGTACTCCCGGGCAATGTTATCGCCGGCCTTGGCAGCACACCTCATCCAGTGTCGAACAATGGCCATACGCGTGGGATCCAGCTTGTCCAGATCAGACGACGCGCACTGCGGCATGTCCTCAAACAGCTCGTTCAGCCGAGTGAGAGGCATCACACTCAAGCTGACGTCGCCAGGGTGACTCAGCTGCATAATGCCAAGCTCTCGCTGAGCCACGGCATTGCCCTCCTTGGCGGCAATCGTCCACAGCTCGCCACACTCCTTCATTCCAAATCCAGAGAGGGGGGAAGAGCCAGTGGAAGAGGACGAAGGGATTGCAATGCCGCTGCTGGTGGCCTGGAAAATCTCGTTCGCAGAGTCCACCATGCACTCCACAGCCTCGTGCTTGATAGACAGAGCAGCAAGGACAACGTCCCAGAACATCTTGCCAGAGTAGGAAAGATCCAGGTTGTCGAGAGGAGCAAAGGCGGCAATCATCTGCAAGTCTCGGAAGAGAGTCTTGGGTCGAAGATCAGATCGGAACAGAGACTGCAGCTCCTCCACAATGGCATCAGCCCCAGGATCAGAACGAGTGCCAGCTGTCAGAGCAGCCACAACAAGCGTCTCCAGCTCGTACAGGCACTGCATCTTCGCATGGGGCGAAGTCACAGTCGAGAACTTGGACAGAATCTCACTGTAGGCTCGCTCATAGGGGAAAGGAGCAGACAGCGTGTTGCTGCAAATGGCGCCAGAAATCACGGGAGTGATACACGAGGGGATGGAAATGGGGATTCCATCAGGCAGCCGAGCCTCCACTGCCGCAATAGGCGTGTTGGGAAGCGTCAGCTTGAAGGTGGGAGGCAGAGGCGAGGGAGCTGCTGTTGCAGAGCCCAGGTTCGCCGTCTGGACACCCAAGGGGCCTGCAGAGTTGACCTTCACGGGGGTGATAGGTGCACTGGAAGCACTGGTAGCGGCTGAAGGGGGCAGAGTCAGCCGAAAGGCACCTCCTTGAGCAGTAGATCGCATAGAAAAGTACGACTCTGTAGGGCTCGAGCACGTTTTCTGAGGAGTGCCCATCTGCTCACAGGAAGCAACAGCCACAGTGTTGACTGTGCCAATGCTGAGAATGGACGACCGGTGTCGAAGAGCTCGAGGAGGCGCGTGTTTCACGGACAAACACGCCTTGACGAGATCAGAAGACAGCCACTGGTCGGTCTCACTTCCAGCAAACCACCCTGTGCCAAGATCCGAGTAGACAATGGAAACGAGGAACATGTGGAGATCCTCAGAGCACTGCAGAGTTCGCTTCTCAGGGAACAAAGGCGACCCTCCGACCGCCAGCTCGGCAATAAGACGCTGACACAGATCATCCACCTCACAGTAGAATCTGTGCAACCTCTCCTCTCCCTGGCACAAGTTCTGCTTGCGCTGTTCCTCCAGCCACCTCCTGGTGGCATCACTCTCTCTGTCCGACAGCTTGTTTGAACCAGCAAACGTTGCTGGGGCAAACATGGTGATTTCAGAGGGCAGCGAGATAATGCTCTGTCGCTGCCGTCGCTTGTTGTATCCGAGAGAGAGCCTCTTGAAGAACGAGTCTCTAGAAGCGGTTGAAACGACCGAAGAAGGCCGTCTGGACTTGCTATCGAGACCTCCTGCAAGTCCGCCCATACCAGGGCCAAACGAAGGCATGGATTCGGGGTCGGCGAGCTTCTGAGCCACACACGACGCCCGAACGTACACCTCAGAGTTTCGCACCTGAGTCACGTACCACACCTTGTTTCGAAGTGTTCCCATCGCCTTGACCAACTTGGCCGTCTTCTCACGGAAGCTTTCGATTGACCGGTTGTAAAGACACACCTCGGTCTCCAGACGCTCACACTCGGTGGTGTACTGCTCCAGCTGCACTTCGAGAGCACAATGGAGAGCGAAAATGTCGCCCGCCGAGATGGAAGCGTCGTGGAACTCCTGGGCCTGGTTCCAGTTACCCTGTGACAGCTCTTTAGCGGAAGCCTGAGCGAGAAGAACAGAAACATCCTCCGACGAGGTGTCGTAGTTTCTGATGAGCTGGTGCAGCGGCGAAAAGTACGAGAACGCAACCGTGTGGGGCTCAATGTTGAACACGTGCCAGGAGGTGAAGTTTCTAGGGTACGTCACTCCCAGCGACTTGAGTTCACCGGGGGACAGAACCACGTACGAGGGGTTCTCGTGGGTTCTGTAGTTGATGTGCTGAGGGGTGCCCGAAGTGAATTTGCCATAGATAGCATGCGTGGCTCGGGTTCCGGGCTCCTGGCTCAGCGCCGCCAGCTTGGTGTGGATGCTGGCCATCTGCAGCCGCTGGGCAGGCGAAATGTAAAAGTCGTGGCACATTCCGTACTGCTCGGGGTTCACCAGCATGTCTTTCACGTAGACGCCAAAGTAGTATTCGGCGACCGTGGTCAAATGTGTCTTGTCGAGAGCACACAGAGCGCTGGTGAACTGCAGCCATTCCGTCGACAGGTAGGAGAACTGTCCCAGATGACGAAGGAGCGTGGTGGCAGCGTCGTTGACGTTGCACTGTGACGCCTGGTAGAGCTGGAGAATGAGTGTTTCCAGCTTGGAGTAGTCGCAGGTGGTGTATGTGTTGTTCAGGAGCGCCAAGGCCTGGGTAATGAACGCTGCAGGGGGCAGGGGGTTAGTGGATGCAGAGGTTGTGTTTGTGTTGTTAGTGGCGGTGGTGTAAGACCGAGGGGTCGATGCATGCAGTGATTGTTTGTGTTTGTGGTTGGTCTGTCTGTGTTGTTGTTGAGCCTGTGGTGCCGGCTTGGTCTGTGTCGTTAGTTCCTCCTTCTCCTTGTACTGGGCCGCAGCGTTGCACACGGCCGCAAAGTACGCCATGTCACCGTCCAGCTTGTGTAGTGCTGCCAGGGTGACGTAAATGTGCCGGGCTGTGGAGTTGCGTGTGCGCAGCAGCTCCGCCGCCTTGGCCGCTCCAGTGTCTCCCTTGAGTCTCTGGAGTTGTGTCCATACTTCAATCTCCTGGGTCCCAGACAGTTCCGGTTCCGGGTTGACTGAAGGGCGCGGTTCCGCCGCATGCGCCACAATCCGTTTGTACAGCTCGTAGAACTCGCGCGACTCGTTCTGGACCTGTGAGTCGCACAGCTTGCGGTGGTTGGCCACCGTGTCGTAGTATCGTTTCTGGGCGTCCACGTTGCGTAGAGCGGCCTTGCGCAGTCGGTAGCGCAGCTTGAGGGTGGTGTCCTCGTAAAGCCAAGTTTTGTGGTCGAGAGCAGAGAGCTCAGCGAGCGACACGCCTGGTGTCATGTTCGAGGAGGGGCCGTGTCCGTGGATGCGGAACACGCCCGAGTCGCGTAGAGATGTGGTGACGGTAGTCATCTGTGTTAGTGTCAGTGGCGATAAGGCGAGCGTTTAATGACACCCGCCATGTGACCTGGAGGGCGTGAGAGGAAGAGTGGCGACGAGCGTCAGATGAGGCTCATATAACAAGGTGGGTGGCGACCCACCACCTCCAGTCTGAAATAGTGTGGTTTTGTGCACTCTGCTCTCAAACTGCTCTTATCCGCATTTTGTGTATCTGTGTCATGGGGCTCAAAAACGCTGTGGAATGTATGTGTCGTGTGTGTTTGTGTCGTGTGCTTCCCCCCTCTCTATCTCCAACCTCATCTTCCAGCTCAATACTCACATTCAAAACCTATGCCATGCCATGGAGAAGTGTACAACCATCAAGAGGAAGAGCCTGGCGATAAGTCATTACACATTATACTCCTCTCCAAACCCAAAGGCTATTAAGGTGTCCTCAAGCGTCGAGGTAAACAGAACAAGGTTTGGCTCTTTGTTTGTCTCTCACACGGGGTGACGAAGACATGCAGCTACCATGTAGAGTGGTTTTGGGGAGATAATGGGGCGATTCAACAGTTTGCGTTAGCGAGCTGTGGCATTGGAAAAATAAATCCTGAACTGGTACCGTCACGAATATACGATAGTCTGAACCACTCCTCATAACCACCCTGTCCCCCACAACCTTCATTCCTCTCAGCTCATTTAACTCAAAATGAAAAATGAATCAGGCACAAAAGTGGAGCCTGATACTCACAGCGCAGACAAGGTGGGCTGCATGACCGGTGCAGCGGCGATACGTGAATCACCGGAGGTGAGACGGAAATGAGGTATAACCACGATACCACTGTGTAAAACAGTGGATACAAGCCGCTCAGGTAGCAGCATGTAACCGTGACATATACTAGTGTTTTAACTACGGTAGGATCTGTACACCCGGTAGGCTAAAGACGGTGGGTTTGGTGCAGCTAACGCTCTGACGAATGTGGAAATGTAGCGCGGGTTGATAAGAAAAATAGAGTGAAAAATAAAAAATAAAAAATATGACTCAGTGAAGCGAGTGTGGTAATACGATAAGAAGCTCAAAAATTTGCATTGCATTGGGAGTATCTGCACTGCACACTTCAAGGTGGGCCGTTTTTACCTGCATTTTTATTTTTGCAGCTTTTATTTTTCTGGTCTTTTATTTTTGGCATTTTATTTTTCCTCTCGTTTCCTTTTATTTTATCCATCCCTTGGCATACGTCATGTTTCAAACCTTGCAGTGCTATGGCGTTGAAAAGAGTGTGGGGTGTATACTATAAATAAACTATCGAGTGCCCCCTGTACATAGCCAAATAGCCCGGAATGATGTCATATCCACTAGTCTAGTAACCACATGACCCCTATCTCGTATATATGTAGGCTGTAGATGTCGATGTTACCTGGTTAGTAACGTCACAGAGCTGAGATGTTTGTACATTCCACAACTATTATTAGCCACTGTGTTGAACCCCACCTGTAAACAAATGTCTACAAGTAGTGGTATACGTACAGCGGTAGCCCGAAGCGGCAGACCCGGAGATATAAGCAGTTATATTATCTACAGAGCCCTGAAATAATTATATCAGACGGCATATTGCACATATTATTAGGCTGTGGACGTTGGGAACAATGGAATGTACACAATGGAATGTAGAGTGCAAGACCGGAACAATACCAGAAGAGTGGAGAATCATGGGTAAACGACTTAGTATTCCTATTCCCTGGCTCAAAAATTCCAATTAACGCTAATACAGCTCATCAAACAAGGATCTATAGACACACTAGCGATGGCACTAAAGAGATACGCTAGCCCAGCGTTAGATGTGTGGTTCAGGTGTGTATAACTACAGGCAGAGAAGTAGTCTGTTTCCGGAGATGACGTAAAAAAAACGATACAAACACCCTGTCAAAATGATGGCATGCTGTAAACAAGGGTGTGGTTTGAGAACATGTTGTATTACACCGTTGTAATTATTCAGAGCTAGTAAAAGCAGCCATTATAGCCTACCAACCATGAGGCAGTGCCTCAGTAGCTTGTGATTTTTATTTCTAATTTTTCCCAATTTTTTTGACGTCTCCAAAATCACACTCGCTTACATTGACGTCAATGTCATGCACCCCACCCCACGTTATTTAGCGAAATAACTTTTGACCCGTCAGCTGAGTCGATGTATCAAGCAAAAAACATGTACCCCCCTCCATGTTTTGGCCAACACCAAGTTGGCTGTTTTTGGTGGGGATATTTTTTTTTTTTTTTTAGTAGCTCCTGTTATCGTCACTCGACACGTGCCGCCTCACCTTAATGCCCCCACTACCTTCTAAAACATGTCTCTCCACGCGTCAAGGTTTCAATATATGCAAGCTGATCCAACCTCAACAGGGTGTGCAACATACAAGCATGGAACGGCAGATCTGCCCAAAAGTTTCGCAGCAATGCCAGGGGTATCGGGATCGACACTGGGTGGCTTGTACTTAGTCGGGTTTTTCCACAGCGTGAATAATTATTTTATCCGGCGGTAATTATCTACAGTGTTGTCTCACCGGATATTATTCATACAGTGCACACACAGCCGGACAGATACAGTGCATTTTCAGGGGCAGTATTGATTCTGTACGATAGAAGGCTCTTGTCGTATGTTCCTGGCTAAGGAGCAATTGCGATGGAAATTATTTTTTTATGCAGTAAAAAAGAAATAATTAAAATAAAATAAAAGAAACACGGGAAAAAGCAAAAGGAGCAGCACGACAGAATGATCGACCTCCAGCCTTGTGAGCTGCCGCATATTGGTGATTAGCGTGATGGCATATATATACTCTTCGATTGTGTCTCGTTGTGGATTTTTTTATATTTTAATTTAATTTTTTTATTTTATTCATTTTACAGTGGACTCCGAACCACTCCCAACTCTTCCAAACATCACCACTTAATAAGCAACATAGAGTTTTCACCCTCATCTCAACCGTTAGGGTTGTTTTTCCACTTACCCTACCGAAGACGCACCATATATATTTTTCGCACCCAAACTTTTTCTTCTCCACACACAACACCAAACAGTGAGTATCCATCATATCATCATTTTTTTTACTGATGATTCAACCAATTTACATGGGCTAGCCTTGCACGGCGATGATGCTTCTGTTAACCATCTTTCGGGACTGATGTTATTATCATTTTAATGATTTTTGAGAATTTTTCTAACCCAGCAGAAGTGACAATGTGATGAAAAATAGACCAATAAAAGAAGAGAAAGAACAAAGAGTGTGCTGTATTTGTATGATAGACCTGTCAGATTGACAGTGGAAATGTGAACATGTATGAATTTTCAAAATATGACTGGTTAGACAGACAGATCAGAGTGAAATTTGGGTGAAATTTGGGTGCATAAACCACAGCGGAATGTAAAAAATGACGGAAAATACGAAAAATGGGTGAAAAATGCTGAAAAATAAAAAATAAAAATAAAAAATAAAAAAATACAGGCAAATACAGGAAAATAAAACAAGACCAAATACGAACAAACAGAGCCGATAAATCAACCTCTTAAAACTGATTAATCAAAACAAAAAGATATTTTCCTACATTTTTCCACCTCTTTTTTGATCCAGGCCTTTGAATAAAATGTATGGGCACTTCACGCACCAGTTTAGCATGCCAAACAAAAAGGTACCAAAACATAGCCCTGAATGTGGGCTTTCGAATGGAGTAGCTGAAAATATTCTCTGATCAATATATGGGCTGTTATGAGCGATTTGGTTGGTGAACAGGTTTACAGACAATATAGAATGGACCTCAAATGTCGTATAGAGCTCAAAGTGCTAAGATATCGGTATCATTAGAACCGCGCTGATCTGGCGAGCATTCCCATATAATAATCTCACCACATGTACATACGAAATCTTCCACAAAATGCAATAAAGCAACACACCAAAACAACACCAAGATACATCCCCTACCACCAGCAATTTAATCTCTAGATTCACACAATACACCTCCAACCCATCTCTTAGCTCCTACTTAGCTCGTATCCAATGTCACCCTACAGTAGCTAATCTCAGGAACAATCCAGCCAAGGGGTGTTACATGTTATTAGTCTGTTTCATCTTTCTCCTGTCTATGTCACGTGACTTTTCCTTTCCATATATACATCACGTGACTGACTGCCTTAGAATATTTCCAGACTTCTTCATTCATGCAGCCAAGGCATCTGTCTTACAGCAGCTTCCATCTCCTGAAAATCTCGCCAAATGAAATATTAAGTTTTCCAGTTAATCCGATATGAGGCGCTGTCCGACAATCGCCTTTACTAAGTGGATATATTAGTATAGCTGAGTAATCGTTCTTATGGTGCTTACATAACACGTACTGTACTCTTACACATCTTACTAAGCACACTTACTAATCACGCCATCTCGTGCCCGCTCACACGACAACGCCAATTTGCCACCCCACGTGCATGGATGCTCGTTTGTCAGGGCCCGAGCTTGTTCCACAGAGTACGTAAGCGGGTGTGTGGATATTAGTAAGCTATATTACAAAGATATCGCATTGCTCACGTGACTATTACTAAGCAAAAAACACTTTCCCCCTTCCCTCCCTACCCCTGTTTCACTATCCCCACATCACGTGCATGGCAAACTGTTATCAAAGTTTAAACCTGGTTACAGCACGCGCATAGCAAGACCACGACGATTTATCCAACTCCGTCAAATCTGCTCCGATCGCCAAACCGACACGTTCCTCTTACTCAGCAACCCTCCACGAACACGCCAGTACCAATTTCAACCCCCCTACCGCCATGGATACTCCGTTAACCCGAAACACGTCCTCGGCGTCGTTGTCGTCTCTAGAGTACGAACATGATATGGACCGGCATCAAATGTTTGATTTTCTGGACCATTTGTCGCTGACTACACAGCTGACTAAGACGATCCCCACAAAAGCGCGTCAAAAGGCGTCTGAAATCAAAGATGCCGCGATTCGGCAGCGAAACAAAATCAAAGGAAATCAGGATATCGACCGGCTTCGTCAGCAGATGATTAAGCAGATGGAGAAGATGGAGAAACGTCTGGGCACTGCGACAGCCATCAACTCCACCGAAAAATACACGTTTGCCATTGGTTTGGTGACTATATTTTTTGTGGGGTACATTATGGGTCATTGTCCGGATTACTTACATGTGATTTACACGGTGCTGTTTTGTTTTCTGATGCCGATCCGGGCGTACACGTATCGAAAGAAAGAGTACCATTATTTTCTGGCCGATTTGTGTTATTTTGTCAATTTTCTGACCCTGCTTTATCTCTGGGTTTTTCCTTCCTCAGAACGACTTTTTATCTCGTGTTATTCTTTGACTACAGGAACACTCTCCTGGGCAGTCATCACCTGGAGAAACTCTCTGGTTCTGCATTCTCTGGATAAAACCACTTCTGCTTTTATCCATATTTTCCCTCCTGTTTTGTTTCACGTGATTGTACATGTACTAGACATGGACTACAAGTCTCAACGGTTCCCTGGAGCTGTCAAAGTCGAGTCTTGGAAGATGGTTCAAGGGCTAGTATGGACGAGTATTGCTTATGCTATCTGGCAAGCTCTGTATCATTTTTTCATCACTATTCGACGAAAAGATAAAATCAGAGCTGGTCGAGTGACTTCTTTTGAATGGCTGAGACGATCTTATAGTAAGACACCTCTTGGAAAGTTTGTCAATGGTCTTCCTGAACCTTTCCCAGTAGTTGCTTTTACTGCTATTCAGTTTGGATATCAGCTTGGAACGATGCTTTTTTGCCCTATTTGGTACTCGTACGGCTACCTTTCTGGCTGTTTTATGACCTTCATTCTGTTCACAGCTTCTTACAATGGTGCTACTTACTATATTGACGTGTTTGGAAAACGGTTCCAGAAAGAACTGCAACTACTTCAAGCTGAAGTGGCTCAGTGGCAGGACACTAATCAGATGATTATCAGCCCGAATCTGATGCCCAATATGGCCAATCCGGAGAAAAAGAGTGCGCAGAGTGTGTGGTTGAAGGATATTGAGGATGATGGACATCCCACGGCGTATCAGGAGAATAAGGATGTGAGTGATATTAAACTCTAGGAGGCGAAGCCGACTAGAGTGAAGAGTATTGTGCGAAGCACATTACGTATATCACAGATCACACAGATCACTTATACATGACGAAACAGAAGCTCACAGGAGCATTAATATATGGACATTATTTTTTTTACCACATCGTATCCTATAGAATATTGTGAGTAAGATAGAGCTTGATTTACTTGTAGTATACACATTCAGGGGGTTTCGTAGTGGAAGAAGTTTTAGATAGATGTTCTTTTCTATGAGAACAAGCTCTACCATACAAGGCAGTTGGAACTTCTTTTATGAGAAGCTCTAGATAGGAAGTTACATCGAAGTTCATAAAGCCATGGTAATAATCCCTTTTTTTATGTTCGATACAGTATATAAATTAGCATGCTGAATAACATATTTATTAGTAGACTAATTACGTAATTAGTCAATTTTAATAATGGTGATATTTTACTCAAGACCTTAGTGAAGTTAGAGCTTTTCTCCATAGAAATCCAAGAAGGAAGTTGAACTTCTTTTATATACAACCCCAGATGAAGTATGACAGGCAATATGATCTTCAGACAGCTGAATATAAAGTGTAGTGGCTTTTCCGTTATGTCAGTCTTGTCTTCAGCTTTAACTTGCATGAATCCGAAAACGCCGTATCTTGTTATGGGAGTGTGCTACACAAAAACCAACAGTCGCATTGGACTCCCCACACCTTCAGCTTCAAAATGCACTCTTCAGAATCTCCCTTGCTCGATTTCTCACCAAAACAAGAGACCCCCAAACCGCACCCCCAGCCGTGCGGCTTGGAAATTGTCTGAGCTAAAAGGAGAGAACACGAGTGTCGAAGACACGAGTGTGAACGGACATACTAGCAACGAGGTCGAAGACCGAGGTGCGTGACAACTATGATAGTTGACAACTGTTTGTGGGGTGTTTTTTTTTTTTTTTTTTTTTTTTTTTTTTTTTTTTTTTTTCGTTTATTATTATTTATATATGGTTATTGCCACAATACACACAAAACACACAGTCTGACTGATATGTGTGACAAAAGACATCAAGTACTTGTAGTTCAGCTTACAGCCATATATCGCTTTTACCAGTATCCCCTTCATAAACAAGATACACCTTGATGCTGCTGTAATGAGTGAAAATTTATCTACAGAATGGATCTTTACACTACCAGTACAGTCTTTGAAATGACATGGTTCAGTGCACCAATTGCTGTAATTATGTAATTCTTATCTATGTATTTTGTTTGTTCGTACAAGTGTATATTACTACCGGTACTTAATACCAGACTTATGCTGTAAAATCTATATATTGTTTATGTATTGTGTGAGGAGTTGGAACATGTTATATATAAATGTTCTAGTAAGGAAGTTGGAACTTCTTATATGAGATGTTCAAGAAAGGAAGGCCGAACCTCTATTATATAAAAGCCCAAGCAAGGAAGGTGGACTTATATAAAAGTCCAAGCAAGGAATGTCGAACTACCAATATCAAAATGGAAAGTCGTACCTGTAGTATCATACCAGTACTGCTAAAGTCATGAAGAAGTGATTCATCTATCTTATCATCAACATGTCTAAAAAAGAATCCAAAAGGATACCCATTGTCTCTCCTCTGAGTCCTGATAATGATGATAAAAGTGACACACTCTCTCCAGTTTCAGACCTACCATCTTTCGACGACTTGTCTGACTCTCTACTATCATCTGAAATGTTCTCATGTCCTTTGAAAAGACGACATGTTCCTCGGAAACAAAAAACTGAAGATGACTCAGATGATTTCGACGATTTGGACGACTTGAGTGATCTCAGTGACGATACTCTGCAGAAACGAGTCTGTGAGAATATGGATATGATCATGGAAGATGTGAATGCAGGAGCTGAAGCTGCTGGAAAGGATGAATTATCAGACGGTGAAGATGAAGTGGCAGAAAAGTACTATGCTGCTCAGATCAAAATGAAAGAAAGGGAAAAAAGAGAAGAGGAAGAAAAGGAGGCTGAAGAAAAGGAAAGAGAGAAACTGGAGGAAGAGAAAAGGCTCAGAAAAATAATGGACGCTCCTCTTAGTGAATGTGAAAATGAGGGAATTCAGATTTTTTTATACGGTCTAAAAGAGGTCACTGAGCCTACTCATGAACTGCTTCAGATCATAGAAGATGATATGCCTCCTTCACAGGTACTCCCTGAAGCTGGACTTGGTTTGGAGTTGACTAGAGAAGATGTTGAGTGGTTATTAGTAAAGATATCACGTGAGACTTTGGAGAAAGATCGAAAGGTGTTAATGGATACATTGATAAAATCTGATCCGAAACTTGATAGAAATCAGGTTGATAGAGTACTTGAAGTGGTAGGATTCAGGTACTGGGATATCCACAAGGGTTCACTTAAAGACAAAGCAAGTGCTTACTCAGTTCTCAATATGGAAAAACATACTGAAGACTCTCCAGAAGAGGTGTCAAAGAGTACATCTCAACAGCTCCGATACAGGAGTAGTGAGTCGTTTAGTGACTTTTTCGATACTCTAGCTCTGTTGATTGAGTCTGAATGTACTGATTTTTTGTTTCAAGTGCTATTACTAGTATCTACAGATTCATCACTGGAATCTCTACAATCTCATACTAGTCCTGTTTATTCAGCTATGGCTCGAATTATATCACGTGACTATTCTATTATACAAGCTGTAGAGATGGCGTGTGAGATTATAGATTTGAAGTCTGCAAGAACACGATTCTTACAAGTCATTTCTAGTGGAACTAACGATACAATGCACAACTACGCTAAAACATGCTCAGATGTCTTCTTTTTAAAAGAGTACATGTCTGACAAGTCAATTGCTGAACTAGCAGAGCTCGGATCTACAGATAAAAATATCTTCACCAACATCTTCTTTGATAATATCAATGATTTTTCTAGCAAGTCAGAAAAGCCGTCTTTTTTCCTAAGACATGTTTTCAACTTTTTCCAAAGATCCATGCACCTTCCTTCGACTCTTTCTTGGACTCCAGCACAGATGAGAACTATTGAACTAGCTCTGAAATCTCGAAGCGAAATGGTGTATGATTTGAACACCCTCAAGTTCAATGGTATGGCCATGACGTGGTATACTGTGGTTTCCAATGAGAGAAAGGGGGTTGAACAGGCGAAAACACAAGCTGAATTGTTTGGTTTGTAGCTATGGGAGTGATGTAACGGAAAAAAAAAAAAAAAAAGTGAACAGAAAATAAATGGCATGAGTGAGTAAACAAGACCCGCGGAGTTGGAAAATGCGCTTCTCTAAAGTGTCAGTTACCCATATCAACTTCTAATGAAGATCTCTGTACGTCACGATGTTTGTATATTTTAAGATATGAGGTTCATGTGCAGGTGCATAATCTCTGCAACAGAACAAAGCCTACAACAGGTCTAATACGAGCCACATTAGCATAGAACTTGATAAGCGGTATATTGTGATGTCAAAGAACAATCTGAGCTATTAATATTTCAACTTATAAATCCTTGGTTTTTTTTTTTCAACTTATTTTTTTCAGTTTTTTTTCAGTGTCACAAAAACAAGGATTGGTGCGAAACGACACATCCCGATGTGGTATTGACAAAAGTGAAGATGAATACAGAATCAATCGACCGTTATGATTCTCGTATAGTTTTAAAAATCACGAAAAACGAAGTTTCTACCCCAGTTTCATGAGTCCAAAGTTTTATGAAATCTTGATTTTTGGCTGTTTTTTGACAAAATCTCAGGTGGTCCCCCCCATGCGACGAAAATCTGACTTTTTTGAGAAAAAAGCAACATTTTTCTTTTGGTCTGTAATGAGTTTCCCACGTTGTACCATGCTTCTAGAAGTACAATGAGCTTTGTTACACCTTGATACGGTCTCTCCTTGTAGTGTTACTCAAGGATGATCATAGTGCATAATCTCTGCACTACAAAACAGTGTCCAAAAAGGTCAAAGGCGTGCCTGAAGAGCGTGAAATCTTTACAAGAGTATCTTATGATGTCAATGGATAATCCCAGATAATAATATCGCAATTTATAAAACTTTGTGTTTTTTTTTTTTTCAGAATTTTTTTCAGAATTTTTTCAGTGTTTTGGAAAACGAGGAATAGTGTAAAACAGCACATCCCGAAGTAGTAATACCAAAAGTTAAGATGGATATAGCACCAATCTGTCGGCTGAATTCACGCAACGCTTTTAAAAATATAAATTCTCCTGTTTTTATCCCAGTTTGAAGAGATTAAAGATTTATGAAATCTTGATTTTTCACTGTTTTTTGACAAATTCTCAGGTGCTCCCCCCCACAAGGGAAAAATCTGACTTTTTTGAGAAAAAAACAACAATTTTTATTGGCCAATATTTCAACTTCCCAGGATGTAGCATGCCTCTGGGAGTACAATGCACTTCGTTTCACCTCGCTATGCTCTTTCCTCGTGATGATACTCAGGTATGATCATATCAAGCATTCTCTGCGATACAAAACAGTGTCCAAATATGCCAAAGACGTTACACAAGAGAGTGAAACTCGACCAACAGTATATTGTAATGTCAAAGAACAACCTCAGCTATTAATATTTCAATTTATAAAACTTTGTGTTTTTTTTTTCAGATTTTTTTTTCAGATTTTTTTCAGTGCCAGGGAAAACGGGAATTAGTGCGACACAGCACATCCAGAAGTGGTAATAACAAAAATGAAGATGGATATAGCATCAATCTGTCGTTTGGATTCTGGTAATGCTTTAAAAATTAGAAAATCTCCTGTTTTTACCTCATTTCTAAGAGTATAAAGTTTTATGAAATGTTGATTTTTCGCAGTTTTTTGACAAAATCGCAGGTGGTCCCCCCCATGCGACGAAAAACTGACTTTTTTGAGAAAAAAACAACTTTTTTTATTTGGCCTCTAATCAGTTTCCCACGTTATAGCATGCCTCTGGAAGTATAATGCACTTTGTTTCACCTCGCTACGGTCTTTCCTCGTGGTGATACTCAGGTATGATCATATCAAGTATTCTCTGCAATACAAAACAGTGTTCAAAAAGGTAAAAGACGTGTCTGAAGAGCGTGAAAATTGACCTACAGTATATTGTGATGTTAAAGAACAGCCTGAGCTATTAATATTTCAATTTAGAAAAATTTGTGATTTTTTTTTCAGATTTTTTTTTCAGGCTTTTTTCAGTGTCAAGGAAAACGAAGATGAGTGAAAAACAACATATTCTGAAGGGGTATTTACAAAGGTGAAGATGGGAATAGAATCCTTAGGTCTATTCGATGCAGGTGACGTTTTGAAAAACACGAAACAACAGGTTTTTACCCCAATTTAGAGTGACTAAAGTTTTCTGAAATCTTGATTTTTCATCGTTTTTTGACAAAATCTCAGGTGGTCCCCCCCATGAGGCGAAAATCGGACTTTTTTGAGAAAAAAACAGCTTTTTTATTTTGGTCTGTAATCAGTTTCCCACGTTATAACCCGCCTCTAGAAGTACAATGCCGTTTGTTTCACCTTGTTACCGTTTCTCCTTGTGGTGTTACCGCCGGTACTCAATCAGAAGCTTTTTGAATATATCAGAGAAGCCCCACCAACTCCAGAACACTCTCAGCACCTCAGAGACTTGAAAATCGTATTTTTCGCCCGTTTTTAACCACATTTGTCACGTGATATACCTCCTCTTGTCCCGAAAACGCACATCAGGCAACCTGGCCGAGCGGTCTAAGGCGCCAGGTTAAGGTCATACCTTAACAAATTTCCTGGTCTCTTCGGAGGCGAGAGTTCGAATCTCTCGGTTGTCATTTTTTCCATGAGCGTAGCTACAAGTAATGGGCGTTCTTTTTGCTTTCTTGAATCTCATAAGTCTCTGTTGTGCTGTGCTGTGTTGTGTTCCATTCAAACATTATCTCAGTTGAGAGTTGTGAGATGTTTTATTTTTTTGAAGACTCAAATCCAACGTCAAGTCATTATAAGAGGTGCATGGTTACCATATATCGCTTCTCAGCATATTCTCATGATGTTCTTCTGCTTGCAGATGGTTGGACACCGAGCCTTATGAAAGCGTCTGAGATGTGAACTTCATGTGACTGAGAGAACAGTGATTCGACTTACTTATAGAAGTGATTCAGGAGCTTATTGAAAGACTGAGCATACAAGTGTATACCAATATCAATACTTGTACAAGTACATCTTCAGTTGCATCATTACTCACACATCTGTAACATGGAAGCAGGATGAGTGTTCTACTACAAGTAGTGGGTGCATGTTAATGTACAAGTGGTCCCTTTCAAGATAGATATCGGGTAAAATAGATCTTCGTTATTATGTTATACAAGTTTAGAACTCGAAAGCTCTTGCCAGGGTGTAGCTCTGATATCTGACTTTACATATAATGTATAATCACAGTCAATGAAGACCGTATCCTCAGGGAACATTCTTCTAAGCTATGAAGTTTTTCCTTCAAATACGGCTAGTTAAATTAAATCCAAGCATTGTACAGATATGCTCATTCAATTTGACATATTCCAGTACAAGTTCCTCCACTTCTTTACATGCTTCCCTAGAAGATGCACTATCTCTATATGAACATATCTCAAAGACTCCAGGAGTTCACAATAGCTATTCTCAAGGTCAAAAAGTTACAACCAAGATATATTTAAGCTCCTAGTGTCCTAATTTTCCTCCTTGACATTACCACCTTCACCTCACTTTAGCACACACCGTTACACTAGCCTAGCCTCACACAGTCTACTCTCTCTAGCTCAAACTAAAAAGATTCCACCTCCAAAACCCTCCAGCAACAACATATAACCTTTATCATGCAAAAAAATCTTCCCTTCACATCCAAAAAAAGAGAGGACGACAGGACTCGAACCCGCAGCCTTTGGAGGACGTCGTTCAGAAGAACCGAAATCCAATGCGCTACCATTACGCCACGTCCTCAAATTTCTTAATTTTTCAAAAAAGGTGGCCTCCACACTAAGGAGGCTGCTTACTAAGCCCGAATTTTGTGAATAACGGTGTGGGAGACCTCAAACACATTCTGAGATGTAATCTGGAGGGCTGTGAACACATTATTGAAGGTCTCTTACTCATACGCCTTCAGGACGTCGAGTTACAGGCTTTTCTGAGATGTGAAAAAAATAAAGATTTTCTCATTCAAAGGTGGGTCAGATGGAGTCATAACAAAACGTAACAAAAGAGGTACGAGGACCAAAAAAAATTGAAAAAAATATACATAGAATGCTCCAGCCACATACCACAAGTTTCAGTATGCCTCATATTTTATTTTATTTTCTACATTTTTCTCGTCGCTGCAGTGTGGCTTCTCACGCGGCTGGAGTATCAGAGCAATGTAACAATCGCAGTACAGACGAGAGTATCAGCGAAAGAGGGATTGTTAAGGAGACTGAGAAGTGAGAAAATCACAAAAAAAAATTGTGATTTTTTTTCTTTTCAAAATTCCCCCCATCATTACCAATACCCCACCCTTATTATTCCGTTTTCTCTCTTTCTCAACCTGTCACCTCAAACCCCTACCCACTGATTAGGTTTGCAGAGTGGTAAAAGTAAAAAAATCTTGTGATAACGTTACGTGATAGAGGAGGACGAGACGACGATTCAGCGAACCAACAACACGGAAAGTGACAAAAAAGCGACAGAAAAACGACAGAAAAAAACAACAAAAAAACATACACAGATACACTAGACCATCTCAGCATACTCAGCATACACCAACATAGACCTTTGCTAAACAACATCGTTCAACTCAGACAAACAGCTAATTTCTACGATGAGCGACCAAACAAACGCCTTCTCTGCGCTGTTTGCGCCCTCGGACAAAAACTCGCTGTCTTCTTTCGCGTACAAACCTGGAGGATCTTCCAATTCCAACGGAAACCGTCCTCAAGCTCCTCCTGGAACTTTTACCGAAGAACAGAAACAGCGTCTGCAACGGCTCAAACCCATGTTCAACCAGCTTCCTTTGGTGAAACTGCGTGAAGCTGTTGCCAACTCGACCGATTTCGACCGAGCTGTGGCGTATTTACGACGTCAAGGCAGTATTCCTGCTTCTTCAGCTCCTAAGAAACCTGCTTCTCTAGTCAACCCTCTGGCTTTCTTGAACCCTTCCATTTCAAAGCCCCAGTCCGATATGAAGCGAGAAGTGTCCAAGAGCAAAAGTATCCGTGAAAAATGGCGAAAAGAGGAACCCAAGGTTGAAGCTCCGGTTGATGACCTTATAGTCATGGAAGACAAGCCTAGTGCTCCCAAGAGACGTCTAGTACAGGCTAAAGACCGTGCAGGATACAGATCTCCCACTCCTGTTTCTCCAGCTGCGATTTCCGTCGATATTGACGAAGTTGAAGCTGACGAAAGTGACGATTTTTCTGAAAAAGAAGATGTCGACCCTGGTTTCGATCTGAGAGTCTTGGAGTTTCTCAACAACTCGTCTCAGAGAGATCTAGTCGATTTGTCGTCGTGTTCTGAAAAAGTCGGCGAACTTATGGTCAAAAACAGACCTTATAGAAACCTGCTTCAGGCTCAAAATGTCGAGTTTTCCGACTCGGAAACAGCCACCGAGAAGAAGAGAGGAAGAGGAGGACGCAAGAGAAATGCTGGAGAACGAATCGTTGATGCTGTTTCTGCTACTCTCAAGGGTTATGAAGCTGTAGACTCACTTATTCAAAAATGTGAAGTGCTAGGAAACCAGGTTGCAAGCGATATCAAGTCCTGGGGAGTTGATATTTTTGGAGCTAAAGATGGAGTCGAAATCACAGATATCGATGAAGATGTGGTCAAAAAGAGCTCTGTGAAATTTTTGACCGAGAAACCTGCTCTTCTCAGTGAAGATCTCGTGCTCAAGGATTATCAGCAGGTGGGTATCAACTGGCTGTACTTGCTGTACAAAAAACGACTTTCTTGTATTCTTGCTGACGAAATGGGTCTTGGAAAAACTTGTCAGGTTATTTCCTTCATGGCTTTACTGAAAGAGCAAGGAGAACATGCTGGACCTCATCTTGTTGTTGTTCCTTCTTCTACACTTGAAAACTGGCTGAGAGAATTCAGAAAATTCGCTCCTTCTCTAGTTGTAGAGCCTTACTATGGTTCTCAGAATGAACGAGCTGAAATGCGAGATGCTCTTTCTGATCCTGAAAACAAGTATGACGTGATTGTGACGACTTACAACCTGGCTTGTGGAACCAAGTACGATGTGTCCTTCCTCAAATCCATCAACTTCAACTGTTGTGTTTATGATGAAGGACATATGCTCAAGAACTCTCAAACAGACCGATACAACAAGCTGATGAGACTGAGAGCCAATTTCCGACTCCTGCTAACTGGTACTCCTCTCCAGAACAACTTGAGAGAACTAGTTTCGCTTTTGGCCTTCATTATTCCTTCTTTGTTTGAAGGATGTAAGGATGATCTAGCTGAAATCTTCAAACACAAGGCTACAACCAATGATGCTTCTTCTCATATGCCTTTGTTGTCTCAGCAACGAGTCAATCGAGCTAAAACCATGATGACTCCTTTTATTCTCAGACGAAAGAAGGAACAGGTCCTCAAACATCTGCCTCCAAAGACTCATGAGGTGGCTTACTGTCATTTGTCTCCTGAGCAACAAACCATTTACGATGAACAAATGGAGCGTATGAGACAAATGCGACGAGATAAAGCTGCTGGAAAACCTGCTTCTCGAGTAGGCAATCCTCTCATGTTGTTGAGAAAAGCAGCTCTGCATCATCTTCTCTTTCGAAGAAAATACTCCGATGAGACCATCACCAACATGTCCAAGGAGATTATGAAGGAAGAGCGGTATTATGATGCCAACAGAGAGTATATTCGAGAAGATATGGAGGTTATGAGTGACTTTGAGCTGAATCGGCTGGCTATGCAGTTTCCGGCTATTGAAAAATATGCTCTTGAAGATGAGCCCTGGATGGATGCTGCAAAGGTCAAAAAGCTCGCTGAAATGTTGCCTGTGATGAAACAAAACAATGACCGAGTTTTGATTTTCTCGCAGTTCACTCAGTGCTTGGATATTCTCGAACCAGTGCTCAACACTCTAGGAATCGCTTTTTTGCGACTAGATGGTCAAACTCCCGTTGAAGCTCGTCAGGATATGATTGACAAGTACTACGAGGAGACCGATATCACTGTTTTTTTGCTGTCTACAAAGGCAGGAGGTTTCGGAATCAACTTGGCTTGTGCTAATACGGTGATTATTTTTGATCTCTCGTTCAACCCTCATGATGATAAACAGGCTGAAGATCGAGCTCATCGAGTGGGTCAAACTAGAGACGTCAGGGTTATCAGATTGGTGTGTAAGGGAACAGTCGAGGAGAAGATTCTGGAACTCAACAACACCAAACTGGCTCTGGATAAGAGTGTTTCAGGTGAAGGAGGAGAAGAGGAGGCCAAGAAGAACGAGTCCAAGATTGAGGATATGCTCATGGCCGATGAGGAATAGATATAGATTAATTGATGCTTACTAAATGTGAAATAACTGTAGAACAAACAATATTGAAGAATCACGTCATTATATAAGCAAATGAGGCCTTGTTAACTAACAATATATTGTGATTTTCTTTAGAATATCCCAAAAATCTACTGTATAGTTTACATCCAACAAAACCTTAACAAAACACGACATACAAAAAGCGACTAAAGTATCAGTAAAACGAGAATAAACAGGTGGAATAAATTACCAACGGCAAAAATATAACCCCTCCACCAAAAAACAACAATGTCTCGATATTTGGGGGGCAAAAAAAGAGTAGAAATTCTACTCCCCCACAGGGGCTCGAACCCTGGACATTTCGGTTGCTATGCCTTTAGGGTTACTAAAAGCCGAACGCTCTACCAACTGAGCTATAGGGGATGATTTTTTCTTGAAAAAAAGCGTTGGAACAATAAGAGTGTAAAAAAACGCGAATATTTTTTTTTGCTCGAAATAGGCCGAAGGTGGGGTATAAATGGAAGGTATTTGGTAGGGGGTTGTAGAGGATCATGTGGGTCATGTCTCAGAAGACTTTGGGTTTGAATTAATGACAGATTGGGCGTGTTCTGTCGTTATTAAAAATCAAGATTTTTCGATTTTTTAGTTTTTCTGGAATGGCAGGCTATATAGCCAAAATTGAGAAATTTAAATGTGTCAGTGGTGGTGTAGGACCTGTGGGGTATATGCCAATTCTTGTATATTGTGGATTTCGTGTTGTTGAGAGAGATACAATGTCTAGAATGACATTCATGGTAAATGCATAATTTGTCATTTCCTCTCAAAACAACCAAAACGGAGGCTACAGGCGTGAAACTGTAGAATCTGTATAATATAGTGGCATTAATCAGATTCATCAACACCTGGAAAAGTTTTATCATCATTACTGGTCTACAAAGGGGTATGAAGATTTCTGAAATGTTCATCATTTTGTGACAGTGTCAGGGAGAAACCATGTACTCTATCATAAATAGATGAATACTAACGGATTTCTAACACGTCCTAAAATTAAATTCCTCGGTACCTATACCATCGGGTTTATATACTGTGTGTTATGGTCTACCTAATACACTCTGTTCATGATATCTAAATAGGTATCTCAGCCACCCATTCAAGCAGCAGTCAACCTCACAGATGATTTAAATACATCTACGTCCATCCTCATAGGTGATGAAAAATATCTCGTTCAATAATATTCATTTTTGATAAAATTTTAGAAGCATATAGGTTCTCTAAACCCCTTCACTTGGTACAAACCTAGAAGCCGCTAATTAAATCCTAGTGAAAAACAAAGTACAGAATCAGAATCACACGACGCCCATGTTTCTCACGGTATTACTCACTAAGCTCCAGCGCAAATTTTTACACTCCATTTTCCCCCTCTAATATGCCCAACGCTCCCCGAACACACAATCCGATATAGTGTAGGGGCTATCACATCACGCTCTCATAAGATACGTTCTTGAGAACCGTGGAGACCGGGGTTCGATTCCCCGTATCGGAGTGAGCACGTGTGCTTCTCTTTTTTTTCCTCCTTGAAAGGACTGTATCGGTGTCCACCATTCGTGTATGTTTTTGGACACTGCAAGTCAACTAAAACTCAAGTAAATGGGTCATTTTTTGCGTGTAGAACAGAAGCAGATATTGAAATATTGATATTCTGATTTTGATGCCTTGAGTGTGGTAAATAATATAGATTCGGTTAAAGTCACGTGACACCTTTTCCCACCTATCCTTCATGTAAGCTCTTATTTTTGAATTGTCACCGATAACTTGAACAGAACTTCATATGCAATTATTTAAATGCGTGGATAATAACCTCATAGACACATGAATATTTTGAGCTATCATTAATTGCTGATATATTTTTACAAGGCGCTGTAATCGTCAAAACAGGAAATATGGTGCTATATTGCTGAAAACTTTAAACATTAGCATTAAGAACTCTAAAGCTGCTTTTTGCCTGCAACTGGAACCACCTCAATACGGAGGTGAAGGATACACTTCAGAGCAAAATAAATCATATAGAATTGTAGAGGTTGATGAGGGGAGTAAGATTTTGGAAGCGGCTTCTTCGTAGGATGAATTCAGAGTGAGATAAGTTGACTTTAGTATATGAGAAATACCGGGCGAACAATACTCCTTATATAAGTAATATTTACCTGAATACTACTTTATCGGTCTTATCTGAACCGTCTGAGGTGTGTGAACCCAATGGGCATCTCTATGACCTTCTAGTATGCGTATCCAACGAGATATGATGATAAACAAGTTCAAACGACGACAGCAAGAGCGCCATAAACGGAAATGCTTAGCAAGCAACATATGCGGCATCACACGACCTCAGCGAACACGCTGGTACCAATATCTCAACACCCTCAAAAATCCTCCTTTGGGTCCCCGAAACCTAAAATAAATCGTGCAGAAACGCAAGTAAACGCGAAACAAATGCTACCATTGTGTTCATCGGGAAACGAGGATCACATCTATATCAATTACTTTTTGTTTCATTTTTTGCAAATGTTTAACCCCTTCCAGCATACCCAGGATTTACGGTAGAGATTTGAACTTTTAAGGTATTGTTCATTTAAGCTATGGGAGCATTGGGGATTTTTTTGGTTAAGATTGGGTGTATTTCTAGAGGAAGTGGAAGTGCGTTTTTGCTTAAAATACAGCCAATCTTAACCAAAATATTCCCGAACATTCCCATAGCTTAAATGAACATTACCCTAAAATGCCAAAGTCCTACGATTAATCCTGGGTATTACAGGAAGGGCCAAAGATGCGAAAAAAATGAAACACAAAGTAATTGGTATAGGAGTGATCCCCATTTCCCGAAGAACACAATGGTGCCAATTATTTTGCGTTTACTTGCGTTTCTGCACGATTTTTTTAAGGTTTCGGAGGACCCAAACTAGGAATTTTGGACATGTTGAGATATTGGTATCAGTGTGTTCGTTGAGGTCGTGTGATGTCAAATATGGTGCTTGTTTTGCTTCCCCGTGAGTATTGCTGTTGCTGTCGTCGTTTGAACTTGTTTGTGTCGTATCTCGACGGATAGACATCTTACAGACTTCTAGTGTTGATAATTGGATTCACCTGCCTTAGGCGATTCAAATGGTACTAATGTTTTTGTATTTCGGCGTCTTCTACATACACAAGAGTGTTGTTAGCTATGGCATCTCTCTTGTACTAAATCCAACGTATCTCACTCTAAATTCATCCTACAAAAAACCTACAAGTACAATTTTGATCCTCCAGTATCGATGAACATTACGTGAAAGTTTTAGATCATTTGAATTCCTCCTGGCTATTTGGAATTGGTTTGAAGTTTAGTAAAGTGTTATAGGAAGTCGTTGGTTGACAAACACAATAATAACTACTCTATGAGAACATACTAAGTTGTACCTTCATTGATCACTATAAACCTACTCCTTTTCATAGACTTCACCTTGATTCCAGCTGTGAGCTACTCCTGTTATGGTTATTAAGAGCTGGGATCTTGTGCGACAGAAACTAGCTGTCCAAGTAGACTTCCAAAATCGATTTAAAAAGAATAAGCAGTGTGTAAATAGCTAAGTCTATGTTGACTATTGATGCTAGAAGACTTTTCCAGTTGATAGAGGGGCTCAATGGGAAAAATATCTCAAACTCAGAGACATGGGATGACTTAAAACATTATTGGGGTTAACGAACCAAGGGAGATATTCTGAACAAAATAAAACAAATGAAATTGTAGAGGGGACCTAAGCTGTCTACAAGTAACAGTAAGCTGTCTACAAGTAGCTGTAAGCTGTCTACAAGTAGCTGTAAGCTGTCTACAAGTAGCTGTAAGCTGTCTACAAGTAGCTGTAAGCTGTCT